>CAJDSM010021845.1:742-30378 GCA_903981925.1 Ostrea lurida
AAAATTTCCTCCAAGTGGGGGAAAAAAAAAAATAAACCGACGTTAAACTGGACATGGATTTGGTTAATTTGTTTTTTTTACATAGCCGTATTTTAGTGGCTTTTAGAATCATGTGCAGTACATATAAAAACATATTTATCTAAATAAAGAAATAATACATTTTAATGAAAACGTGGGTTTATTTATCTATTCATAAATCAGAAATAAACATATTGGTTACTGTCATAGAAGATCAAAATATGCGATTCCATGTTATCCGGCCTCATTTCATCCGGACTGATTTTGCTGGGAACCAAAGTGTCCGGTATTAACGAGCTCCACTGTTATACCGGTAACAGGATAAGATGGGTGGAAATATTTTTAATTTGCATAACCTTCAAATGTTACCACGATTACCAAATCCCACCATCCAATTTACTAGATATGAAATAAGGTCATTATACGTGGAATACCTATAAAGTCTGTATCAAATGGCAGAAAATCAAATTTCCACTGGATATCATACACGTTAAAGTATCAAATATCCATTTGTAAATAAATGCCACATTGTATGTCAACTAAGTGGGTAAGTTTATGGAAAGTTAACCAAAGAAAAGAAACTGTATACTTCGAAGCCAGAATTTAAAATTTTTTGAATTTCAGTTTTAAAAATAAAAGATGATACATGTACATGTGACCAATTGTTTAAGAATCAATTTATTTAAGCCCTTTGGGATTTTAATTATCATTAGCATGAGGCTGCTTTCATTTGCTTGATAATGTAGAATTTATCTCAGTTGATTGTGAAATGAGACTGTGGTATAAAAATGACCTGGGGGTGAGGGGAGGGGGTGTTCAATAAGATATGAGAATCTTTCTGAAGATGTTTTTTAGTCATATAAATAATCTTCAATTTTACTTGTTACAAGCAATTTGATTGGCTGAAACGATTAGCACAAATCAATTATTTTTGGATAATCTAACTTGCTCTTTGTGACGTCCTAGAGATACGTCACAATGCATTTGACGTTACTGTTTCCACTTTGTTGCTACGGCAAATTCGTCCGCCTCATTCAAAATCCTTTAATAATTATCTCGCAAGTTACTCATCAACACAAAGTAAATACAATTTTTTAAATTAAATTATAAGGATGAAGCTTATTTTGACCTATGTTATACGATATAATCTAACTGTACAGTTTTACGCTAATATATAATCGCGAAGGCGGATTATAAAGCGTAAACTGCACCAAGTTATATTTATAAGCATAGGTCAAAATAAGCTTCATTCCTTAAATAATGAATTCTGGTACATGTAAATCAGTTTCCTTTAAACGCTACATCCCTCATGGCGTTACGGGTTAGAACAGGTCCCCAGCATCCCCTTGAGTATCGTAAGAGGCAACTAAATGGGGCGGTCCTTCAGATGAGACCATAAAAACCAAGGCCCCGTGTCACAACAGGTGTGGCACGATAAAGATCCCTCACTGCTCAAATGCCCCCGAGTGTCGAGCAAGGGCCCAAATTTTGCAGCCCTTCATTGGCATTAGTGATGTCTCCATATGAGCGAAAAATTCTCGAGTGGGACGTAAAACAAACATCAATCAATCAGTAAATGCTGCATGTTTGCCACAAATTCAGTTATCTTGGCGAGGTGCCGAGTAGGAAAGAGGCTCCAAATTCCCATATGAAAATTTCCCTTTTTATCTGTTTTATATCCCTTAATGAAAAGAATTTTTTTTATATCGCCAGTTAACAAATGCTCATTTCACTCAACCTTCTAATTACGGTCCTTGATATACATACATCTGTGTCTGGACACTTGGGCAGTACACACATCCTCTTGGCCCTGCGTGCCGGACAGATTTGACCTCCCCTCTTTGGCCGTTTGACGATTTCTCGCCGCCTCTTCTGGACGGCGTTGTCACCGCACGTCTGAGAGCACGGTGTCCATGCTCCCCAGTCTCCCATCTGGCAATCAATGGCTGAAACGAGAATGTCAGAATGTAAATAAAATTACTTAAAAACAAAATGAAGATGAGCCACAACCCTCGACTTAGTATCCGATCTGGCAATCTATGGCTCAATCTGACTGAAACCAGATCTTTGATCTGCTCCAATATTCTGACTTTGCTTTGTATTAGCAACATTGGAATATCTGAGTGGAACAAAGATCTGGTTTTAATCAGATTGGCTATGGTTAAAATGTGAATGTCAGAATGGATATAAAACTACTTAAAAACGATAGGAACATGAGACACAACCCTCGATTTAGCCATCTTTCATTGGGAACCCACGGGTTTCCTCTCCGTTATACTGCATTCAACCTGCAGGAGAGAAAACCCGTAGGTTCCGTCGATGACTTATAGAGATGATTGTCTGGAATACTACTAATGGTAGAACAATACGTCAGCACCTGCTGTTGGGCAACTATCAACACTACATGTTTCAGGATGGGTGTATATTACAACATGAAATTATTGCATTGCTATTAGATAAAAAAATTCAAAAAACTAAAATTTACAAAACACCGTTTGAACATTGAACCTACATTCTATGAGGCAGAGACAAAAGATTAAGATCTATTCATGCAACTGCTTGCCAGCATAGAAATAACATTGAAAATGTAATTGTCTTGTATTGTCATACGTGACTGTGTATATGTAGATGAAATTTACTATGCATAACATTGAATTTTTGCACATAATAACTCCTAAATAGTCAGCAAAGTTATCTTCCAAGGAATACTTTGCTCCTTTTATTGACAACAAAACTTGTACTCACGACATTTTGATAATTTACACTTCCTGGTCTTGACCAGCTTCCTGGGACACCTTCGTCCTCCGTTTTCCGCTGGCACTTTAATCGTCCGCGTTTTTGTCATCACGCCCCGCCCACACGTCACACTACACTGACTCCAGTTGGACCAGGCTGACACCATACAGTCAATAGCTGGCCCCAGGCTGGGGTCGTGGGGCTGAACAGGGGGTCTCCGCTTTAACGATTTCCCTTTCCCCTTTTTCCTGCCATTTCTGTGTTTCCTCTTATTTTTCCGTCGTCTGTTTTTCCTGCGTTTCAAGCCTTTACCTCCCTTGGTTTTCTTGTTCTTTTTTATCTTTTTGGTTTTGATTGTTGTGACTTTGATGTCGCCTTCCATTGGGGTCATGACCTCATTCCTGGAGTTCAGCATTGCTGCAGAGAACAAAGAAATGGGATATATAAGTCAATTTTGAAAGCAATCTCTCATTTTTAGTTCAACTTTAGAAAATCTCGTGAAAAGTTAAAAATATCTAATAATTTTTAATTATTATTATTGTCATTTTTTTTATTTTCCCGAAAGAATCGAATATTATCTTGTGAGTATCGTGCTTAATTTACCATTTGCCTGTAAACGCATGTATCTTACAGCAGTTTAGATCAAAACCAAAAACATTTTTAGAGGGCTAAGATGCCCAGTCTCATTCACGTGTTTGGAATGAAATATTGTTTTTAATTAATCAAACGCATTTTTAACTCAGTGTACAATAGTGCATTAATGGATACAAGTTAAAATAATAATACATATCATTTTAGCAAAGAGACTACAAAGTTTCTTAGCTTGCTGAAGCTAGCACTAAGCATAAAGCCTGCTGATAAAATATATACGTTTACAGATTTACAAAGGCAATAACATTGTTCTC
This sequence comes from Ostrea lurida, assembly GCA_903981925.1. Lineage (NCBI taxonomy): Eukaryota > Metazoa > Mollusca > Bivalvia > Ostreida > Ostreidae > Ostrea > Ostrea lurida. The sequence continues at coordinate 4,402 of CAJDSM010021845.1, forward strand.
TCCATATATTTCAATTTCACTTATTAGTTGTGTATTTAAGCTACAGTGTTTTTATTTTAACTGAGAGAGGTAAAGAATCTGTACCCATGTGATCTGTGCAATACTTGTTGCAATCAGCCTCATTCTCAAATTTGTTATCGTTACCACGGCAACCACCATAGGAAAAAACCATGCAAGTTTTGTGGGTGGTGTTATAATACCATCGAGGGAAATTCCCCCGACACGGCCCTACGCTGGGTTCCATACGACAGATCGCTGCAAGAAAAATTCACCCATCAACCTCCGTCATGCTGAAAATATCTAAAATCTGCTACAAGATAATTAGTATCAATATTGTTTCTCCACACTGGGATATACAAATTATAACTACGTATACTTAGTTTGTTATTCATTAATATCTGACACCAATTTGAAATCCATGCAATTATCTCTTTGTTGTATGTTTCTTCAATAATTTAAAAAGTATATCTATTGGTACTTATGTGGAAAGGCAAATTGTTTTCTGTGAATGTGAAACACTTCAAATAGTGTGCTGTGTATATTCTACATGTACTATTGTTTGGGTATTTTCATTCACAAAAAAAAAAAAAATTATTGGTCATGAAAGGGGAATGATTGAAATACTTCGTAAATGGTCAAGGAGTTTGCTTCGTGAATGGGAGGTTTCTCGTTTGATCCCGAACAGCTACTATGAGCGAGCGCCCGGCCAGCACTAGTCATGTACGGTATCTTTTGAACGAGACCTTTAAAACCGAGGTCCGATGTCACGGTTGGCATTTGGATGATAAAGAACCCTCACCAATATGACCTTTAGTGCCAAACATTGGTCACAATTTGATGGCACTTTGCCAATATCTGGTGACATCCCAGCATAAAAGACTCTTCATTTAGGACTTAAAAAACAACAAACAAAACAAACTATGGGGACCATATCTATGCAGTACAGCTATACGAGGAAGGGTGCAAGCTGTTGTAACAGGGTGCAGAGACTATTCAGACTACCAGCACACTAGTGGGCCATACTTGTGAAGCAGTGAAGTTAGGTCAGCAAATCGTTACAGAAACCACAACTGCGTGCAGTGTCATTTTGTTAGAAGAGATCTCGAGGACTAGTCCCAGAGGACAAGTCAAAATTTGTATTTTAGTCACGCCATCAACAACAGAAAAAAAAGACACAATCATTAAAAACAATGGAATTTTTAGGTTTTGATACAAAGGGGAAGGAAAGTCCGTTGGGGTGGTGCAGTGCATCTTGAAATACCTGTGTAGTCTTTGTTTTGGTGAGCCAGACGACAGTCTATGTCAGATTCACAGACATCTTTCTCCATCAGAAGGATACCACACTTTTTGGTCGTGTTACTCTTCTGTAAGAAATTTCTCCACCTCTCCCTGATCCCCACCCCGCAAGTCTGAGAGCACGGGGACCAGTTACTCCAGTGCGTGATCGCACATAAATCACTAGGGTCTCGCACATTGGTGGCAATCTTGACTACAAAATCGTCAGGTAATTGTTTGACTTTACTCCCTGAACCAAAGTCCAAACAATCCCCTCGACATGACCTTGACTCCTCAAGGTCGATGCCACACACTTCCCGTTGAATCTGGGGATTTTTCAGCAGCCGTCGCCGTTCTTGTTTGCCATTCCCGCACGATTTACTGCAGGCGGACCAATTGGTCCATTCAGTCGTCGCACATTTTTCTTTTTCTGAAATTAAGGTAGTTAGGGTTAGCCAGTCTAAATAACGAGAACCACGATCCGCCCCATGCAAAAATTAGAAAGTCGTCATTGTCATTCAATACATTAGTACGTCAGAGTTAGGACATCAACATGTACCATTAAAACTACAGTTGAACTTCGATATCTCGAGCACTGATATCTCGAATACCATGGTTATGTCAAACTGATTTGGAGGTCCCAACCACCTATTTTCTTAGTATTTTTACCCTCAATATCTCGAATTCACAATTATCTCGAATTTTTTTCTTGGTCCCATCAAGTTCGAGCTAACGAGGTTCGACTGTATATAAAAATTCCCAACAAAAAATCTATGGCTGAAAGACAAAAAAACGGTGAAACAGATAAACGCTTCAACAGACTATTTTTTGGTGGTGGTTTTTTGAACACAAGTTCTCCTCTGCATGTGTAACTCTGACAACTGCTAAAGCATACCTGACATGCCTCATGCAACAAGATATTGTCCACTGATATCAGTGGGGCTTTTTGCTTTTTTTTTCTTTCTAAAATGCGTGTAGATTTTCCAAGACGCGCAGCATAAGACAACGAATATAGACACAAAACACAGAGATTACAATGCCCTATATAAGTGTGAAGAATTCTACGTCACAACAGTGAAACACAGTTTACTTACTGCTCTGTAGGTATTTATCAGCTGTTAAAATGAAAATGACAGCAATGGAAGAAAGCGGGTCAGTGAAAGCATTAAGCAGAGTACAGCATAGAGAAGTATAGTACAGCATAGTGAAGTAGAGAGACCAGTCACTAGACTCTTTACACTACGAGAGACAAATAACCTAAAAACAAGTCCGTTTTCTATCAATGCCACTAAGGATGCTTTTTTTATCCATGCTTGTATGAAAAAAAACTTTTTTTGGTGAATTAATTTTTTTTCTGTGATATTTTTTCTTCAATGCAGCAAACAATCATCCTAAGACAAATGACATCGCAAACTAAATTATTTTTCTTTTATATTTACTCGAGGAAAAGAGTGGATCGACTACTTCCTACTGTTCACACAAAACTTCACACAGAGAGGACGGAATCTATTCAAAATCTCACAGCATTTCCACACGGCGGAGCACACCCGTCTACGACGACAACCCTTACCTATCTTCTTCTTCATCATCATCTTTTTCTTCATCAGTTTGATCAGCTCTAGCGTGCTCATCGTTTTGTCGTTCGGGTCGATCTTTGATCCGTCCTTTGTACAGATGTCCTTGGTTTTGGTCAAGGTCAGGCGAGCCATGGGTTTTATTGGGTGCTTAGAGAAGAATGGAGAGCCGGCATGATTTGGTTTCCTGTTGGTGATACGGTGGATTTTCTCCGGTGGATCTGTTTCTATGTTACTGTCCTGTACATAGGAAATTCAAATCATGTTAACAATTCTTCTTCTAGTAAGAGTTGTCCTTCTTGGATCAGAATGACAAGAAATGTGTGGCTATTTGAGTAATAAGTTCCAAACTTTAACTGACTTACAATATTTACAATAAAACAGTTATAGTGGACCCCCTACATTCAGCAAAAAACTAAACTTCATTATAGTATTACAGTAAAAATACAGTTTTATAGTGGACTCCTACACTCAGTGAAAAACACTCTGTTATAACTACAACTTCATTAAAACAAGGACACAGTTATAGTGGACTCCTACACTCATGAAAAACAGTCTTGTTTAACTAAACCTTCCATATACGTAAAACACAGTTATAGTGGACCCCCACACTCAGTGAAAAACAGTCTTTGCTATATTCAATACAACATCTGTTATTTCCCTCTCATTGGGGAGTCAACATCACTTCACAGTAAGCATGAATTCATTATATAAGGATGTTCTCTTATAGTCATACTGTTATAGGTGCACAGTATGAATGTGGGTGTGAATGATTGTGTTGTTTATATATATATATATATATGTATGTATAAAAATACAAAAATAAAGAATTATAAAAAAAAAAAAAAAAAAAAAAATATAGTCATGCTTTACAGTGTTCTTATAACCCACAATTCCTAAAACTTTACAACTTTTGAAACAACAGTCTTACAAAGTAACTGATTCCGCTGTCCGTGCCTGCATCCCAGGGGTAAAGGTCAATGGTCATGGAGTCTGCCCAGGAACAATTCTGCATACAGAGGTCAACCTTGCTCACCCCTATAAATAGATAATAGCACCTCAACCAGTCACTCACTGTACACATACCCAGTAATAGACCTGGTTTATCCATCAGGGGGGTTATTCTAATGCAATATCTTCAGTCATCAAGGTTATAGAAATTAAAAGCTTATCTTAATGCCTAACTTTATTCACATTTAGTACAACCGTCAGATTTAGCTTCACAAAATTCATACATGTGATAAATTCCGACTGCCTATGAGTGAGTTTTGCCGAGCTAAGGGTGAGATTGGGGTGATTTGGGGTGAGATTTTTTTTTATATCAATGATTTCTGTATATAAAGGGCCATAATAAGACTTAAAAATACTAGCTTTTAGTTCATTTTTTATTATAAAAGCAATTATCAAGTGTACAAGCAAGTTTCAGCAGTTTAGTGTTCATTTGATAGCATAGTCCTCTACTAATGGAAGATTCTTCTTGGAGTATCTTCTGGACATTGCAGGCATTTTTGGCTTTTTTGATACAACTTTCATGATTAAAGGGAAACTAATTGCCATAATTACACCTTTAACAACAATTTTTTTTGGGGGGGTGGAGATATTGTTACCTCGCGGTGAGGTCAGCTGCAATGCTTCAAAAAGGGTGAGTCTCACCCCAAAAGGGTGAGATATCACATGACGTATGCTTCAAATGTATTAATCAACAATGTTCATCTTGCAAAAATTAGAGAGTCACAAAATTTTCACAAAATTATACCAGTTGCTCAGTATGAACAAGACTCATGTTTAAGTAGGGCATGTTGTGAGACTCGGTACCCACCTATACACCAGTCCGGACTAGGACCGATCATGGACAGCAGGGAGAACAGGTGCTTGCTGGTGTCCACCTGGAACTTGGCGGTCATCGTCCCCAGCAGATTGTCCTCCCCCCACAGAGGAGGGGTCTTCAACACAGTCTTGATGTTCTTACTCTGAAAAAATAAAAATAAAGATGATTTAGGAATGATTTCGTTCTTGAATTTGTTTTTTATGTCTTATGTTGGAGTAGGTGAAAAGACAATCATATGCCGTTTTATGCAACTTTTCGAGATGCATTGAGGGTAACATGAAAATTTTCACCCCGGAAAAACATGCTGCAATCCGAGGCCGTAGCCGAGGTTGACTAATGGTTTCAAGGGTGTTATCCTCAAATATATGCAATATTTATTTTGTTATACTGAATGTTATAAAAACAACAAACCATTTCGTCTGTTGACGTTGATCACTGTCATGCGATGTTTCGTACATGCATTCTGGTAATCGCGTTTATCACAAACGCTCAAACGACGTCGTCTAACAATCTACGGCGAACCGTACGCGCATAAATTTGACGCATGTAACAATTTTTCAGAATGTTACCCGTCGTCAAGTAATGTTTCCTGTTGCTAGATACTATCACCCTGGAGGGTGTGTTTTCTATTCTCTGAGGGAAACCGTATGTTTTGTCAACTGTTCCTTGTCCAATCAGATTTGAGTATTTTACATGAAAGTATAACAATATGATATAACATATCATCGGATACTCATTTTTTGAATTCAATCCAAACCATTTATGAAGCTAACTTTTTGACAGGGCAAGTGCTAAATTTCATTCATGAAAAGCAATATACAGTATAAAAAAAAGTGGAGGCAATTTATACTCTGTAAATATAAAACTTATTACATAATTGCACACCAGCTGAAATATATGTTTTGTCCAAGTTCAGCATAAAGTACAAGTCTACATTACAAGTACTCTAAGGTGTTTCCGATCAGTGTGTTCATTTCGTGCACGAATTTAAATTATGTGGGCTTATCCTTGATCCATGTTGTATAGGTCACCAAGTCGCCATCTCATCTATCACCCACAACCACACCCAATTGAATACACCTATTTCTAGCCTGTCAATATTTTAAAAATCTTCCGAAACTCAAGACGAATGCTTTGTTGTAACGAACTGTGTCATCAAAATCTTTTTTTTACAGGAGATATAAATGATCACTAGTTTTATACGCATATATTTTTTTTATTCTTGAACCATAAATTGACACATCTGTAGTGATGGTTTTTTTAGACCTACGAGAACATTTAATAGAATATTTATGAAAAATAATCAAATAAATATGATGGACTGCCAATAAATATCAGCCGTAATTCCGATAAATGTCACACACACGTCGGACGACTAGAATTCCTGGGACACCATAGCAGCCAGATTAATGACCAGAGATTTGTGTAGAATTAATGTATCGCTCTCCATTCATCAACTTACGACCACTTCATCAAAATCCAAGCCGTTCAGTGAGAAATATCATCAAGGCTGTTACATGCTTTGGAGGTCCTCACCAAGAGACATACATTTTAAAAAGAAAGTCACATGATATCCTGGTTCTGGTACTTGTCGATTATACACTTTTTCTTTATTGGTACAGATTCCCTAATCTATGACATTAGTGTTTATCCATCTTACAGACCCCCTCACTCCCCATATTTTCCCTGTTTCTTTACGGACACTATTTATGTTCCTTGCAGCCTGGCGCGCAGTCCTCCTCCTCTTTTATGTATGTTCGGCATCTACGCACACTGAAGTTTTGGCCAACTGACATTGGTGCCATTGCTGGATCTTCTCATGCACGTTTGTGGCCGCCTATCATCGCGTGACGTAAACAGGATCCCACACCAGCTCCTTTCTTATCCTTCTTCCTCTGCACTTCCTAACCTATAAGCATATTGCTTGTAGTTATCCTCTTTGACTCGAAACATACCACCTTAGAGTAGGAATACGCCTTTCTTCATCTGAGCACTCTGAACTTTTCAACTACACTTCGTGGTTTGGTTTTCTCGCTTAAAAAAAAAATAAATCTCTTCACACTTGGATTTCGCACTTTGTCTCAAATTAGCCGCCATCCTCTGTCCATGACTTAACTGGCACAATCCGCCTAATTCCCTCAGATATATACCAGTGAAACTATCGTATTCCCTCAATTTTTCTTTTTGATCAAACGAAGGGATAAAACCCAATACTTATAAATTCTCAGTCACTGTTACCCCTGCAATCTTATTACTGTCACATTAATTGGCCTCAGAAAATGGATACATATAATGCCTGTGCATCATCTACCACAATACTTTTTCTACAAACGTATAATTGTAGTATTGTGAAATGAAATCAACAAGCACCACTAGTACATATTATAAGATAATAAATAAATGAATCTAAAAATAATGCTGATCACAAATTTTGTCTTCTTTACACAAGATATTGGAGCTAATTTTAAAATAATAATCAACTCGAATTTTTCTGCCGTCTTAATTCGACCAACTTCATGTTTTCAAAATTGTGTATCGTATCAATCACAAATCACATAACAAACAACAAAAGATTAATGTATAATGAACATGGTATCTAATTATATATAGGAACTATTTATTGTATTCTCTCATATCAGTGTACAACGCATATATATAAAATTGGTAGATATCAACATTCAAACCACTCACTTCATGATCAAGCTTCAACCGGCTGCTATATGAATTTAAATGTCAAATTGTATATTCTTTCACCCTTTTTTGAATTCGTTTTATCCAGCCTCTAACTACCCATCGTAGGAACATTACTTTGGCTTGACTCTAGTCACGACGCTTCCAAGCTAATCCTGAGATACTAACATTTCCTGCAAACACATAAAATTTTAATTTTACTCTTATGAAAGATTCTACTTTTTCATATCAGATCAAAAGTATATGATTATTAGGGGACCAAATATTTTACAGTTGCCAGAAGCAGAAAATGCATTGTGGTTTCAGATAATGTAAAAAATAATGGTCATCAGTATTTAAAGTTTCACCTCAAGATTCCAGTCCAAATTGTAAGTAAATACCAAGGCCAAGAGTATAATTTGTCCAAACTTGACTTATGATATCAGAAAAAGTATGGAAACGATTCAAATTACATGCCTTAGGTCAATTTGTGGATAACAACTGAATGGTATAGTGATTCATTAACTAACCCAGAATCTGAGGAAATGGGATTAAATCACTGCTAACTAAAGAGACGGGCGTGCAATCACCTGGATCCCGAATCTTCTGGGTACTCAGCTCAGTTGCCAGAAATTGTTTGTAAAAAGAGACTTATTTTGGCAGAACTGGCTCAATTTCGTGGACTGGGGATGAGGAGGGCGGGTGAAATGAGTTCCCATTGATGTGTTTTATTTTTCTTGTCGTCCTTATTTTTCATGCGAGAGACTTTTGGGGGTTATGAATCATTCTGTGGAAAAATAAAGGACCATTGGCGGCAACCGCCTATGATGAAGGGTGTTTCCAAGTATTATGGAACAAGTTCTCCCTATTTGCCACTGAGGGGGGTGTTCTTACAAGATAACATAACTAAGGGCTACACCTGGTGGGGGTCCAGGAGTTGTGTTCTCTAATTTAAATCATTGAAATACTTGCAAGAAGGCTCTTACGCCCCACCCAGGAAAATAGTCCAAAGCTTTTCTACCAGTAATGATACTTTTATCTAACCATGGTTTATTTAGGCATGATGATCTCATCTATATTTTTCAGGTCTGTTAGTAATCAATATTATTGTATATGTAATTCTCATCAAATAATTAAATGTAGATTTGCGTTCAGAATAATGTAATAAGAGATTACGCTTGGACATCACTCGGAACTTTCTCATTGGCACAGGGATGACTACCAGGATGCCTGTTGAATGTCAATAATCTCTTAATACTCTCTTTTTAGACGGTGGGTGGGGCGCGAAAATGCCACAAAGACTAAGGTAATATTGATACGGATTCAATGATAGCTAGTCAGGTCACAGCTGGTCCAGGAATAAACCCTGGTAGTCGCCGGTCTAGGGGTCTCGTGAGCCCGGGAGAACGTCAAAGCAGCAATTTTATAATCATTTTGCATTATTGCGTCTGGGTGTTATGTATAAGGAGGCTACATAGAGTATCCAGCGAACGGCCCCCCTAGGTCAGGGGGTCCAGTGGGGCGAGAAGCCTGCTCCGTATGTCTCGCAGCGGATGGAAAAGCATACAATTCTAAAGCATTTTTATGGATGCGTCTGGGAGCGATTGTATATTTCAGGCCCTAGAGGATTCGGAATAGGGCTCTCTTGGTAGGTCTCATAGGTCAGGGGAGCGAAGTCCACGCCCAGTAGCCGAGAGTGCTTAATTAGTATAGCGTATCTTTCAAAGACTATTTAATGTAAAAAATCTAAATATTAGGGTGCGGATTGTTAAGTATTCTGACAGAGCACTCAAACGTAGGCATTTTCGACCCCATTAACTGGTACAAGCCTTTTGCTATTTCTTATCAAGCGCTAAATGATAGGCGTGGTAATGTCTTAAGTTAGCAGGCATCGAGAATAATTGACACCTTAAATGTATATATACTTATAATAATACTTCATCACGTCTTTACGACGATACCATCCTTGGTTAGGTAGGGGTGTAGTCTACTGATTTTGCTATATATCTTTGCATCAAATATTACTATATGCTGGGGAACAGTGTACAGGCACTCCATCGCAACCCGACTCTTCTCGAGAATCTAAGTGTATCTCGCCAGTCGAGTATATCGATGCTCTAGCCACCATGGCTGGGATCCAATACTCTGTGCTAATCTATTTAGTAATGAATAACTCCTCTCGCATTTCATAAACATAAATCTTCCCGTCTCTCTCTCTTATTTTTTTTTTCTTTTTTATTAGGAGTGTGGGTGGTTAAATGGGGGGGCGTACGCCCGGTACTCCTTTCCTTGAATCCAGCAGCCTGAAAAAATGACAGCATTGCCACATGTCACAAATCAAATAGAAGTAAACAACTACTAATAATGACCGATACATTTAGGTCAATCATTGATACGGTCATGAATTGCAGTCTGTGCTCATTACCTGTGCATTTTCCATATTATAGAGTCAATTTTTTTCATAAAAACAATGAATTTCAATATATCTTTTGATTTGAGTCCCAAACTGTGTCAGGATACACTGTATACACAGTACCCCCTTTCGCCTCAATTGCCTAACACGGATAGAATTTTCGCCATGAATAACTTTATTTATCTTTATCAATCACGGGGAAATGAAACTAGTATGTTGCTGCTTTGGACAAGGAAAGCTATCAATGAAATGCCTTCGACGAAGACACTTGGTTTTATTCGTTTCGATTGTTACACATAGTTATGTAGGTGCAATAATGTAGATATCCATATTCATATCAACACTAGACATTGAGCATGGGTGTGTAACTGATTTGCGAATCTTCTCCAAACTTATATTCTCGATACTATGCAAGAGACGCTTTGTGTCTGCGTGTGCTAGGCTCAGTTACTTTGTTTAGAAATTCGAGTGCATAGCGAACATTACAAACACAAAGTTGTGTTTGCACGGGGTTTAAACGTCACCCTTTAATAGGCAGCATTTCGCTAATTCTATGGGCTCGTTATTATACAATTTAGTTGTAATCAATATGGTACCTACTCATTGAGTATCCAAATGCTGTCTGATGCCATGGTTCATAGCCATGTTAAGGGCGTTTTTCACATCACTGATTTGACTAAGGATCTGAGTTTCGTTACACTGATATCAAGACTGTGAGGCTCACGGCGGGTGTGACCCGTGGGTACCAGGTGGATGCTATACTCCTCCTTAAGCGCCACCTATCACCTCTGGTTTGTGTCCAGGGGTCGTGATTGCCTCCAACTCTTAGTTTCTTGTTTTTCCTATTGAGGACACTTACGCAGACTGTGATCCTGTTCGTTTATATTAATTGCCCTTTACATTCAACACGACAACGAGCATAAAGTTGTTTCGCCGCTAGAAGTACAAGACGAGCGGAGTTGACTACATTTATTGTTCAAGTGATATTTTTCTATAGATTCTAGAGCGAAATGCAAGTTATACTTATATAATATCTTTTTGAGCATTGAAGTTGTGATATTGGACAAATAGACCTAGTCAACCTTATCATCCGTGATTTCCGCGCCGTTCGTTCGAATCTGCTCTGGACCCTGGTTGAGCACCGATATAATATTCAGCTTCCCCCATGTTAGTATTCTTGTGACCGTCGGAGTGTTGAACGGCAACATCTTTAAACGCGAACCCAGATACGTACAAATTTTGCGTCTCGGACGACTATCTCTGCTACTTACGATCACAATTTTTGGCTCCCTATCCGTCAAGTTCCAGTCACTTATCAATCCCTAGTATCACGTCGAAAGATTATTTTTACACGCGGGAACACTCCGTCCTCGTCAACTTACGCCCTGTCGGCACAGACAACTTCCCGTCATACGTGCATGAAGGATCATACACCACGTATATTGACCGCTCGCACCCTTTTAACACAATCCTAACAAGCTACATTCACCTTCATGACAAGTTTCATTAGATGATTAAAATTTATATGCCTCGTTAAACACACTCCTTAAACGCTGCTCTTAATCCCTTAAACTGATCGATTTATTATTAGTAAATATATACTTGGAAAGTTGTTGCAGAAAGAGACCCAGAAATACCCATGTAGTATCGTACGTTTTTTGCTTTTGACTTATGTAGTGAGTGCTTGAGGCTTCCAATTTTGATTTAAAAAAAAGTTGATGGATTATATGTTTTGTTTTACGTCCCGTCGCAGATTGTTGTACTACGTATTTCCATGAATAGCTGAAGACGATCAACCTTAGTTGTTATTGAGTGATTTTTTATTTGTTATTATACGTCCACACTCGAGAATATTTCCACTCAATATGATGAGACGTACCATCACTAGTTTAGTTTAAGTACCTACACTTAGTTGCCCAGGCCCGTAGCAGTGAGGGTTCTATCTGCCAGACTGCCAATGGGACGATTGATTTTTCTCTAATTTATTTACTGGATTTACGTCCCACCGAGAATATTTTCACTCATAATTGAGGAGACGTTCACACATTATTGCACTGGGAAGGTGCTTGCAATTAATTTAGTGGCCCTAGCTCGGTCGCCTCTGCGTCGGGACCTTTTCCACGAGGAGGCAGGCGATCTGTTTGTCGTGCCCACAGGCTGCTGTTGACACGGGCGCTCGGTTTTCCAGGTTCTATCAAATTTCTCGAAGTGATCACGTCCATTTAGTGCCCTACTTAACCTGCACAACTGCAAGGATGCTGGGAGCCTTAATCGTTCTAACGCATACGGGACCTGCTCCACGGGTATCTGGATTTAATTCAAACAATATTGTACATTCGTCAAGAGTGGTATTTAATCATTGCATTCTAGATTTGTAAGTAACTGAGTAACTGTGTTATCATTTGGAGACTAATTTTGTTTAGGACCAATCTTAAAAAAAAGATATAAAGTTTTATCCGATAATAGAAAATATCTTTTACTACATGTATAGGTAATCATGGAGTATCAGACTAACACGAAAAGTCGCTTCGCAAAGATTGCGCTCTGGTGCATACACATTGACCTGAGTTTATGCTATTTTCCTTACATCTATGGTGACTATCAAAAGCATTGGCTTGACTTTTGGGTGGGTGGTTCAGTTTGGTATATAGTCTAAATCGCATTCAGGTCGAGGAAGGATCGTTAGCAGTTATTCAGAGCCCTTGTCGTCATGGTCTCAACCGGCCTCGCGTGAAACCTTTATATTGGTTAGCTAAATGCTCACTATCGACTAATATAGCTGATAATGTATGGGACTTCGCAATTGCTAGAAGTGAGAACCAACGGGTTTTTTTCGAAATATGACCTAAAAAATACGGCAGGAGTTCCCTGAATCTTCAGTATGGTTCCAAGTGTCGCGCAAGTCGTGGACCATGTATAAAAGAACATCTCACTTTGGTAAATAAGCCAAGAGCCAGCTAAGCGTCATGAAGTGATACCGCAGTTATTTGGAATGTTCCAAACGCCATTCTCTACAATGTTCTTTTACATAATGTGTTGATTATGTCTTGAATCAATACTATACAGAACTTTATCCTCAACGGGTACGTTGAAAGTTTTTCTCAGTCACAGAAATTGAGAGTTCACAGAAAAACAACCCCAGAGGCATCTGGACGTGTCATAGATGCACTGGTATCATTAAAGATTACTTTAACTTATTTAGCATATAATTTCTAATGCTCAATGATTAGCTCGTTAAGCTGTATAGCAAGCCCTGGTCACCGTTAGAACAGAACATGTGTTGTATTATATCAAGGTCGCGAGTGAACGATCAAGAGTTGGTGGTGGGGAGGAAGAAGAAAAGAAAGAGACCAAACATTTTTATACTCATATATGCTTTATCTGAGACATGATAAAGGTGCACATATTCTACTGACTACTGTGACCCTTCGCTGAAATCTTCGGAAGCGACTCAGATACTCCTTTTCTGTAACATCCACACATTTTAGCATATGGTTGAAAAATGATTGATATTCAGCAAAGCAGGTACCCAGACACGACTAATTATCTACAGAAGACATTGTTAATATTTATAACTACAGGTAATGATTCTTCTGAAATAACTTAAACTGGATATACTTTCGAATGTTTTTTTATCTTCAGTCATTTAATCGACACTTTCGAGATCATACAATCATTCATTTCTAATTAGTAGAATTCCAGCTTTCGGCTATGAGAGTAGTTATTAGTAACGATAAATGGGAAAATAGAAGAGATCAAACGCTAATGTGTTTGTATAATATTTATTTAACAAAGAGCCAAAATACTTAATGAGTATTATAGAGACGATAACTATGAGTGGTTATTTAGAGACCAATAGCTCTCATAGAGAATTGGATTACACCACGAGTACCATTCAACCAGACTCGAACTTAAGAAGGGTGGGGGGACTACCGCGATGTCAGCGAGAGAGCAACGTATCAATTACAACCAGCGCAACTGTATATCAGACGAATATCGAGCCCGCCAAACCACACCCACAACCGACACCCCTCAACACAGCACGTTCAACCACATTACAGCCTTATAACGAACTCAAAATCCAGTGATGATATTAACGAAGAAGAATTTAACAAAGTTAATTCACTTATTACTAATCCCATGCTTCAGAAAAATTTGTCAGTAGATTGTCTTTATATTATTTCTAAAGTATTGAACAGATTTATGAATGTGACCATCATTGACATTAGTGATGAAATGTAAGTAAGCAGTATTGTATAGAATGAATTTACAAGTAATAACAGTATAATTATAATGCACAACGTTTAATCACAAGGCACTGAACATTGGATTTGATAAATCGGGGGAACTACATACCAACCAGTAATAGGCATTCTTCTTTCAAAAAAATTGACAATTCAAACATTGGAATAACGCTGAGATGAGAAACAATGCGCAGTCTCTGCAATAAACTCAGTTGCATAATTTCAAGTGTTCACAAATTACTGCATCTTGTGAGCCTGTTCTTGGATTTTAATTTAATTTTTTTTGGACAGGGTTTATAATAGTCCCTTGATTGACCTTCACCCCACAAGTAAAGCGAAAATGGACGGACTAAAGTTATTGTAACATAATAGTATAAAAAATAAACTACAAAAATTCGCTGCCCATGATGCTAGCCAATGTTTTTGTAGAAAAAATGTCATGAAAATTTACATCTTAAAGAACTTTTCAGTAAATATTTCACAACACTGTATTTGAATATTCATGCACAGGGCCCGGTGGCATAACTTCACCACTGAATACCCACGCCTGATATGATAAGTCATACAAACCTGTAACATGGACATATACACTATACAACAATACTTATTCAGTACAACAGACAACACTCCTCAACACCAATACCCTGATATATCAATGGAAATGGGAAATAAATACTATATTTAAATACAATGTTAACACCAGATCATTATATTTGTACTCAGTGAATTAACACATCCCGTCAGCATTGAAAATCATAAAATCGTACAGCGATATCTATTCCTGAGTAGAATTTGTGGGGTTTCTTTTCTTAAACTCAATTTTGAATAATTTAAAAAAAAACAAGTTATTCAGTATTACCCATTACAAAACTTCACACTAGTATCACATAGGAATACCGTCAATGTCTACACTAGATACATGTAAACTATGTAACAAATAAGTAATTAATATCATTGGGCAATCCACGGTCCCTGGAAAACTACCAGACAAGTCAACTTTTGTCAAACAGGTCCTAACTTCATAACTTTTTAAGTCGGACTTTCGTCAGAGTTTCCAGGCCCTTGTTCTATTTGATAAGTTGGGAGCTATATACACAGTCTATCCACAAGTGCTTCCATCGTTTTGTCTTAAAGGAACAGGATGCTCACTTCGTTTTTCATCAACACATGCAATTTGGATAGTCATGATTAAAACAAGTCCACTTTCTAGTTCATGAAAAAACAACACTTCAGAATAGGTTATATTGAGGACAAAAGTATTGTCAAATGGATTCGTATTACACAGGCATGTGGTAAGTCACATGATCCGTCTCTTACGAACGAGGCGTGGGTATGTGATGACCAGGTGTTAAAAAATAGTGCACCAATCACATTTTTTTGTCACATTCAATGTGCGATGAATGTCAAATAAATGATATGTGTACAGGAAATGCTGATTGGCTGAGCTGCTGCGTCAAGGCAGGAAATCCTGGGATTTAAAACTGCCTAATCCTGCATCATCCGCTCTCTCTACAGATAGAAACAAAAGTTTTCATCAAAGTGGTTTCATATATTTAACTGTAAACTTATACTTTACTGTGGATTTTGGCGAAACTATTTGTTGAATCAAGTACACCACCAAGAGGAACATGCGCATTATGATGACAGAAGAGGAGTGCAACGTCCACTAAATTCAGAGGTATTCAATTGTATAATAATGTAATATAATGAAGGGATAATGAAGAATGTTTTGATTGATTTATATCAAACATATATGTTTCTATCAGTTAAGCTAATGTGGTGAAAATGTAATAGATGAAATTCACATGACTGATAGGTGATAATAAGCCACCCTTTGGACTTGAAAATGGGTTTGAAGAGTTTATCTGCCCTTGTACATTAAGCAGAAAATTTGATTTTCTAAAATTGTAGACGCAATAAATGATTCACTTTCATGTTTTCTATAAAGAGAAAATGAACGTCAACTTTTTACCAAGAGTCATGAAAATGTAATTTCTTCTTTAAAAATAATTTGATGAAACATGCTATTTTCTAACATACACGTCAATGTAAACTGTCTAGGCGAGATAAATCCAGCCAGTAATGAAATTTAGACAACAATTCCCATGGCAAGTCAAGTAATTTTATTTAAAGCGGTATTCATATAGCATATAACTCAACACACAGCTCTGTAGAGCTTTTTTCCACTCTCACATAAATTAAAGATATGTTATTAAATTAAGACAAACATAAATGCATATCATACATGTACCAAAACAACAGAGAGACAAAAGTAAAAAGCATTCAATGCAAGAATATTACTGGTAACGATAAAGATGGTGGAATACTTTATTTGATGACACCCTTCCAAAATGATCCCCGAATTACAAAAATCCCCACCATCCATTTACTGATATAAATTAAGGTCATTATACGTGAATACCTATAAAGTCCTGTATCAAATGCCAGATAAATCCAAATGTTCCACTGGATATCATCACGTTAAAGTAATCAAATCATCCATTTGTAAATAAATGCCACATTGTTGATCAACTAAAGTGGGTAGATGTTTATCGGAAAGTTAACCAAGAAAGAGAACTGTATACTCGAAGCCAAGAATTTAAAAGTTTTTGAATTTCCAGTTTTAAAAATAAAAGATGATAATTACATGTGACCAATTGTTTAAAGAACTAATTTATGTTAAGCCCTTTGGGTATTTTAATTATCATTAGCAATGGGGCTGCTGTTCATTTCTTGATAGATGTAGAATTTATCTCAGTTTTGTGAAATGAGAAACTGTGGTATAAAATGACCTGGGGGTGAGGGGAGGGGGGTGTTCAATCAAGAATATGGAGAACTCTTTCTGAAGATGTTTGTTAGTCATATAAAAAATATTTTAATTTTACTTGTTACAAGCAATTTGATTGGCTGAAAACGATTTAGCCAACATCAATTATTCTTGGATAATCCTAACTTGCTCTTGTGAACGTCCTAGTGAGAATGAGTCACATGCATTTGAGCGTTATTTGTTTCCACTTTGTTGCGTACGGCATAAATTCGTCCGCCTCATTTCAAAATCCTTTAATATTATCTCGCAAGTTACTCATCGACACAAAGTTAGAATAACAATGTTTTAAATTAAATTAATAAAGGAATGAAGCTTATTTTGACCTATGTTAATACGAATATAATCTAACTTGCGTATCAGTTTTATACGCCTAAATATAATCGCGAAGCGGATTATACAAGCGTAAACTGCACCAAGTTAGATTATATGGTATAACATGAGGTCAAAATACGTCATTCCTTAAATAATGAATGTCTGGTACGTGTAAATCTCATTTCCTTTAAACGCTAACAGATCTCCTCATGGCGTTACGGGTTAGATACAGGTCCCCACATCGCCCTTGAGTATCCGTAAGAGGCACTAAATGGGGCCAGTCCTTTCAGACATGAGACATAAAACCAAGCCCCGTGTACACAGGTGTGCAACGATAAGGATTCCTCACTGCTCAAATGCCCCCGAGGTCGAGCAAGGGCCAAATTTTGCCAGCCACTTCATTGGCATTGTGATGCTCCATATGAGCGACAAAATTCTCGAGTGGGACGTAAAAACAAACATCAATCAATGCAGTAAATGCTGCATGTTTGCCACAAAATTCAGTTATCTTGGCGACGGTGTCCGAGTAGGAAAGAGAGCTCCAAATTCCCATATGAAAATTTCCCTTTTTATCTGTTTTATATCCTAATTGAAAAAGAATTTTTTTTATATCAGCCAGTTAACAAATGCTCATTTCACTCAACCTTCTAATTACGGTCCTTGATATACATACATGTTCTGGACAGCTTGGGCAGTACACACTTCTTGGCCCTCGTATGCCGGCACAGATTTTGACCTCCCCTCTTCTGGCCGTTTGTGACCGATTTCTCGCCGCGCTTCTGACGGCGCGTTGTTCACCCAGCGGCCTCTTAGAGACGGTCACATGGTCCCCAGTTCTCCAATCTGGCAATCAATGCTGAACGAGAATGTCAGAATGTAAATAAAAATTACTTAAAAACAAAATGAAGATGAGCCACAACCTCTCGTGACTTAAGTATCGATCTGGCAATCTACTGGCTCAATCCTGACTGAAACCAGATCTTTTGATCTGCTCCATATTCTGACTTTGCGTTTTGTATGAGCAACATTGGAATATCCTGAGTGGAACAAGATCTGGTTTTAATCAGATTGGCTATGGTTAAAATTGTGAATGTCAGAGATGGATATAAAACCTACTTAATAAGAGATAGGAAAACATGGAGACCACCAGCTCGATTTAGCCATCTTTCATTGGGAACCACGGGTTTTCTCCCGTTATACGTGCATTCAACCCTGCAGGAAAGAAAACCCTAAGGTTCCGTCGATGACTTATAGAGATGATTGGTCTGGAATACTACGTAATGGTTGAACAATACGTCAGCACCTGCTTGTTGGGGCAACTATCACCAGCACTTGATGTCACGGATGATAGTATAATTACAAAATTGAAATTATTGGCATTGCTATTAGATAAAAAAATCAAAAAACAAAATTTTACAAAACCAACCGTTTGAACATTGAACTACATTCTATGAGGCAGAGACAAAGATTAGCTCTATTCATGCACTTGCTGCCCAGCATAGACAATAACATGAAAATGTAATTGTCTTGATTGTTCAATCGTGACTGTGTATATGTTGATTAAAATATGTACTTGCACTAACTTGAATTTTCGCCATAATAATCTAAAAGTCAGCAAAAGTTATCTTCCAGAGATAACATTTGCTCTCTTTATTGACAACAAAACTTGTATCACGGACATTTGATAATTACACTTCCTGGTCTTGACCAGCTTCCTGGGACACCTCGTCCTTCCGTTTTCGCTGGCACGTTACGTCCGGTTTTTCGTCATCACGGCCACCGCCCACACGTCACATACACTGACTCCAGTTGGTACCAGGTGACAACCATACAGTCAATATGAGTGGCCCAGGCTGGGTCTGCTGAACAGGGGTCTTCCATTTAACGTTTCCCTTTTCCCTTTTTTCCTGCCATTTCTGTGTTTCCTTCTTATTTTTTTTTCCGCGTCTGTATTTATCCTGCGTTTCAAGCCTTTACCTCCCTTAGGTTTCTTGTTCTTTTTTATCTTTTTGGTTTTGATTGTTGTGACTTTGATGTCGCCTTCCATTGGGGTCATGACCTCATTCCTGGAGTTCAGCATTGCTGCAGAGAACAAAGAAATGGGATATATAAGTCAATTTTTGAAAGCATCTTCTCATTTTTAGTTCAACTTTAGAAAATCTCGTGAAAAGTTAAAATATCTAATAATTTTTAATTATTATTATTGTCATTTTTTTTATTTTCCCGAAAGAAATCGAATATTCCTTGTGAGTATGATGCTTAATTTACCATTTGCCTGAAACGCATGATTTACAGCAAGTTTTTAGATCAAACAAAAACATTTTTTAGAGGGCTAAGATCCCAGTCTCATTCACGTGTTTGGAATGAAATATTTGTTTTTAATATCAACGCATTTTTTAACTCAGTGTACAATAGTGCATTAATGGATACAAGTTAAAAATAATAATACATATCATTTTAGCAAGAGACTCACAAAGTTTTCTTAGCTTGCTGAAGCTAGCACTAAGCATAAAGCCTGCTGATTAAATATATACGTTTACAGATTTACAAAGGCAATAACATTGTTCTCTCATATATTTCAATTCACTTATTAGTTGTGTATTTAGCTACAGTGTTTTTATAAGCTGGAGAGTAAAGAATCTGTACCCATGTGATCTTGTGCAAACTTGTTGCAATCAGCCTCATTCTCAAATTTGTTATCGTTACCACGGCAACCACCATAGGAAAAACCATGCAAGTTTTGTGGTGGGTGTGTTATACTCCATCGAGGGAATTCCCCCGCCACGCCCTACGCTGGGTTCCATACGAACATCGCTGCAAGAGAAAATTACACATCAACCTCGTCATGCTGAAAATATCTAAAATTTGCTACAAGTATTTAGTATCAATATTGTTCTCTCACCACTGGGATATACAAATTATAACTACGTATACTTAGTTTGTTATTCATTAATATCTGACACAAATTTGAAAATCCATGCAATTATCTCTTTGTTGTATGTTTCTTCAATAATTAAAAAAGTATATCTATTGGTACTTTATGTGAGCAATTGTTTTCTGTGAATGTGAAACACTTCAAATAGTGTGCTGTGTAATATCTACATGTACTATGTTTGGGTATTTTCATTCACAAAAAAAAAAAAAAATTATTGTTCATGAAAGGGAATGATTGAAATACTGTCGTAGTGTCAAGAGTTTGCTTCGTGAATGGGAGGTGTTCTCGTTTGATTCCCGAACAGCTACTATAAGCGAGCGCCGGCCAGCACTAGTCATGTACGGTATCTTTGAACGAGACCTTTAAACCGAGTCGATGTCACGGTTGCATTTGGATTGATAAGAACCCTCACCAATATGACCTTTAGTGCAAACATTGGTCACAATTTGATGGCAATTGCCAATATCTGGTGACATCCCAGCATAAAAGCCTCTTCATTTAGGACTTAAAAAACACAAAACAAAAAACTATGGGGACCCATATCTATGCAGTACAGCTATACGAGGAAGGTGCAAGCTGTTGTAACAGGGTGCAGAGACTATTCAGACTACACAACACTAGTGCCATACTTGTGAAGCAGTGAAGTTTAGTCAGCAAATCGTTACAGAACCACAACTGCGTGCAGTGTCATTTTGTTATGAAGAGATCTCGAGGACTAGTCCCAGAGACAAGTCAAATTTGTATTTTAGTCACGCCATCAACAACAGAAAAAAAGACACAATCATTAAAAACATGGAATTGGTTTTGATACAAAGGGGAAGGGAAGTCCGTTGGGGTGGTGCAGTGCAGTCTTGAAATACCTGTGTAGTCTTTGTTTTTGGTGAGCCAGACGACAGTCTATGTCAGATTCACAGACATCTTTCTCCATCAGAAGGATACCACACTTTTTGGTCGTGTTAACTCTTCTGTAAGAAATTTCTCCACCTCTCCCTGATCCCACCCCGCAAGTCTGAGAGCACGGGGACCAGTTACTCCAGTGCGTGATCGACATAAATCACTAGGGTCTCGCACATTGGTGGCAATCTTGACTACAAAATCGTCAGGTAATTGTTTGACTTTCTCCTGAACCAAAGTCCAAACAATCCCCTCGACATGACTTGACTCCTCAAGGTCGATGCCACACACTCCGTTGAATCTGGGGATTTTCAGCAAGCCGTCGCCGTTCTTGTTTGCATTCCGCACGATTTACTGCAGGCGACCAATTGGTCCATTCAGTCGTCGCACATTTTTCTTTTTCTGAAATTAAGGTAGTAGGGTTAGCCCAGTCTAAAAACGAGAACGCGATCCGCCCATGCAAAATTAGAAAGTCGTCATTGTCATTCAATACATTAGTACGTCAGAGTTAGGACATCAACATGTACCATTAAACTACATTTGAACTTCGATATCTCGAGCACTGATATCTCGAATACCATGGTTATGTCAACTGATTTGGAGGTCCCAACACCTATTTTCTTAGTATTTTTACCCTCAATATCTCGAATCACAATTATCTCGATTTTTTCTTGGTCCCATCAAGTTCGGCTAACGAGTTCGACTGTATATAAATTCCCAACAAAAATCTATGGCTGAAAGACAAAAAACGGTGAAACAGATAAACGCTTCAACAGACTATTTTTTGGTGGTGGTTTTTGAACACAAGTTCTCCTTGCATTGTGTAACTCTGAACACTGCTAACATACCTGACATGCCTCATGCAACAATATTGTCCACTGATATCAGTGGGGCTTTTTGCTTTTTTTTTCTTTCTAAATGCGTGTAGATTTTCCAAGACGCGCAGCATAAGACAACGAATATAGACACAAAACACAGGATTACAATGCCCTATATAAGTGTGAAGAATTCTACGTCACAACGTGAAACCAGTTTACTTACTGCTCTGTAGGTATTTATCAGCTGTTAAAATGAAAATGACAGCAATGGAAGAAAGCGGTCAGTGAAAGCATTAAGCGAGAGTACAGCATAAGAAGTATAGTACAGCATAGTGAAGTAGAGAGACCAGTCACTAGACTCTTTACACTACGAGAGACAAATAACCTAAAAACAAGTCCGTTTTCTATCAATGCACTAAGGATGCTTTTTTTATCCATGCTTGTATGAAAAAAAACTTTTTTTGGTGAATTAATTTTTTTTTCTGTGATATTTTTCTTCAATTGCAGCGAAACAATCATCCTAAGACAAATGACATCGCAAACTAAATTATTTTCTTTTATATTTACTCGAGGAAAAGAGTGGATCGACTACTTCCTACTGTTCACACAAAACTTCACAGAGAGGACGGGAATCTATTCAAAATCTCACAGCATTTCCACACGGCGGAGCACAACCCGTCTACGACGTACAACCGCCTTACCGTATCTATCTTCTTCATCATCATCTTTTTCTTCATCAGTTTGATAGCTCTAGCGTGCTCATCGTTTTGTCGTTCGGGTCGATCTTTGATCCGTCTTTGTACAGATGTCCTTGTTTGGTCAGAGGTCAGGCGAGCCATGGGTTTTAGATTGGGTGGTTAGGAGAAGAATGGAGAGCCGCATGATTTTGGTTTCTCTGTGTGGTGAGTGACGGTGGATTTTTCCTCGGTGAGTCCTGTTGTCTATGTTGACTGTCACTGTCATAGAAATTCAAATCATGTTCAAGATTCTTCTTCTATAGAGTTGTCCTTCTTGGATCAGAATGACAAGAAATGTGTGGACTGTTTGAGTAATAAGTTCCACACTTTAACTGACTTACAATATTTACAATAAACAGTTATAGTGGACCCCGTACATTCAGCAAAAAACTAAACTTCATTATAGTATTACCGAAAATACACGTTAAGTGGACTCCTACACTCAGTGAAGAACAGTCTGTTATAACTAAACTTCATTATACGGAAAACAGTTATGGTGGACTCCTACACTCAGCTGAAAATCAGTCTGTTATAAACTAACTTCATTATACAGTAAAACACAGTTAATAGTGGACCCCACACCTCAGTGAAAAACAGTTCTTTGCTATATTCAATACAACATCTGTTATTTCCCTCTCATTGGGAGTCAACATCACTTCACAGTAAGCATGAATTCATTATATACAGGATGTTCTCGTTATAGTCATACTGTTATTAGGTGCACAGTATGAATGTGGGTGTGAATGATTGTGTTGTTTATATATATATTATATATGTTGTATAAAAATACAAAAATAAAGAATTATAAAAAAAAAAAAAAAAAATGTAGTCATGCTTTACAGTGTTCTTATAACCCAAATTCCTAAAACTTTACAACTTTTGAAACAACAGTCTTACAAAGTAACTGATTCCGCTGTCCGTGCCTGCAATCCAGGGGTAAAGGTCAATGGTCCATGGAGTCTGCCCAGGAACAATTCTGCATACAGAGGTCAACCTTGCTCACCCCTATAATAGATAATAGCACCTTCAACCAGTCACTCACTGACACATACCCGTAATAGACCTGGGTTTATCCATCAGGGGGTTATTCTAATGCAATATCTTCAGTCATCAAGGTTATTAGAAATTAAAAGCTTATCTTAATGCCTAACTTTATTCACATTTAGTACAACCGTCAGATTTACTTCAAAAATTCATACATGTGATAAATTCCGACTGCCTATGAGTGAGTTTTGCCGAGCTAAGGGTGAGATTGGGGTGTTTGGGGTGAGATTTTTTTTTATATCAATGATTTGCTGTAATAAAGGCCATAATAAGACTTAAAAATACTAGCTTTAGTCATTTTTTTATTATAAAAGCAATTATCAAGTGTAACAAGCAAGTTTCAGCAGTTTAGTGTTCATTTGATAGCTATAGTCCCTCTACTAATGGAAGATTCTTCTTGGAGTATCTTCTGGACATTGCAGGCATTTTTGGCTTTTTTGATACAACTTTCATAATAAAGGGAAACTAATTGCCATATTACACCTTTACAACATTTTTTGGGGGGGTGAGATATTGTTACCTCGCGGTGAGGTCGTGAATGCTTCAAAAAGGGTGAGTCTCACCCAAAAGGTGTGAGATATCACTGACGTATGTTCAAATGTATTAATCAACGAATGTTCATCTTGCAAAATTAGAGAGTACAAAATTTTCACAAAATTATACCAGTTTGCTCAGTATGAAACAAGACTCAGTGTTTAAGTAGGCGCATGTTGTGAGACTCGGTACCACCCTATACACCAGTCCGGACTAGGACCGATCATGGACAGCAGGGAGAACAGGTGCTTGCTGGTGTCACCTGGAACTTGGCGGTCATCGTCCGCAAGATTGTACCTCCCCACAGAGGAGGGGTCTTCAACACGTCTGATGTTCTTACTCTGAAAAATAAAAATAAAGATGATGTTAGGAATGATTTCGTTCTTGAATTTGTTTTTTATGTCTTATGTTGGAGTAGGTGAAAAGACAATCATATGCCGTTTTAGATGCAATCTTTTCGAGATGCATCATAAATATATAAATATTGGCATGTAGTTGAGGGTAACATTGAAAATTTTCACCCCGAGAAAAACATGTCAACCGAGGCGTAGCCGAGGTTGACAATGGTTTCAAGGGTGAAATAATTTTCAATGTTATCCTCAACATCATATGCAATATTTATTTTATGTTTGAACTGAAATGTTATAAAATCAACAAACCATTTTCGTCTGTTGTGACGTTGATCACTGTCATGCGATGTTTCGTACAATGCATTCTGGTAATCGCGTTTATCACAAACGCTCAACGACGTCGTCTAACAATCTACGGCGAACCGTACGCGCCATATTTGACGCATGTAACAATTTCACGAATGTTACCCGTCGTCAAGTAATGTTTCCTGTTGCTGTACTATCACCCTGGAGGGTGTGTTTCTATTCTCTGAGGAAACCGTATGTTTTGTCAACTGTTCCTTGTCCAATCAGTTTTTGAGTATTTTCCATGAATTAGTATAACATATGTATAACATATCAGCGGATACTCATTTTTTGAATTCATCCAAACATTTATGAAGCTAACTTTTGACAGGGCAAGTGCCTAAATTTCATTCCAATGAAAAGCAATATACAGTATAAAAAAAAGTGGAGGCAATTTATACTCTGTAAAATTATAAAACTATTTACACTAATTGCCATTACCAGCTGAAATATATGTTTTTGTCCAAGTTCAGCATAAAGTAACAGCTACATTACAAGTACCTAAGGTGTTTCCGATCATGAGTGTTCTTTCGTGCACGAATTTAAATTATGTGGGCTTATCCTTGATCCATGTTGTATAGGTCACCAAGTCGCCATCTCATCTATCACCCACAACACACCCAATTGAATACACCTATTTCTAGCCTGTCAATATTTTAAAAATCTTCCGAAACTCAAGAACGAATGCTTTGGTTGGAACGAACTGTGTCATCAAAATATTTTTTTTACAGGAGATATAAATGATCACGTAGTTTTTATCCGCATATGATTTTTTTTATTCTTGACCAATAATTGACCATCTGTAGTGATGGTTTTTCTTAGACTATCGAGAACATTTTAATAGAATATTTATGAAAAATAATCAGATAAATATGATGGACTGCCAATAAAGTATCAGCCGTAATTGTCCGATATAGTGTCACACACACGTCGGCACGCTAAGAATTCCTGGACACCATAGCAGCCAGATTAATGACCAGAGATGTTGTGTAGAATTAATGTATCGCTCTCCATTCATCAACTTACGCCAACTTTCATAAAATCCAAGCCGTCAGTGTAGACAATATCATTCAAGGCTGTTACATGCTTTGGAGGTCCTCACCAAGAGACATACATTTTATAAAAGAAAGTCACATGAATCTGACTTTTTACACATGCCCCTCCCTCATTTTTTCTA
>CAJDSM010021845.1:39813-62912 GCA_903981925.1 Ostrea lurida
CCCCCCCCCCCCGATACAAAAACCTGAGCAGTGTACAGTTTTGGATGACTTAATCTCTTTCTTACATGAACTCTAAAGAAATACATGAATAATTCATTCCCTCCTCTTTCAACTGAACCCTTTGAATTCTCTCGTTAATGTCTAACTGATTAATGTGAATGGGGAGTCTTCATATTCATTAACAAATTAATTGGATGTTTACAAGTCAGAAATATCCTTAAAAGTATTCATAATATGCAGGGTTTTGTTTATTTGGTTGTCAAAGCTCTTGCAGTCCATTAGAGTTCCTAAGGAAAGTGATTCTATCATATGAGTTCTTGTAGTGCAACAAGCAAGCCCCTATTCTTAAAATATTTCTGGAGTCTTTCTATTTGCCATGACAACCATTGTTCCTCTATATGAAAAGACAAAAACAATGAAAAAAATTCCATGATTTCTTACTTTTTTTTATGTACTTAATCCTGATATGATTTTTTTTCTGCTATAAACATTTTTACACAAAATTAAACAATTTTTCTTTTAAAGCACAAAACACATCACTGAAAATATGTGCAATTTTTAAGCAAATGCAGGGGGAAAAATCTCTAAAAGTGCACTAATACAGAAATATAAATAATTCTACGTGCTCATTTTAGTGAACTCAAAGCTTATTGAGCTATTCTACTGCCAATTATAAAACCAGATACATTCTTTGAAGACTTCTATAACAGGAACATGCCTTGCTGCCTCTGAAGACCATTACAATATCTACGGTTTCATGCTCCAGTGAGAGCCTAACACATTTGTCATAACTCGAGCCCTATCTTCTTTCATCTTTACATGAAGCTGGTAAAAAAGCAATTATTTGATAACCAAATAGATCATTACTTCATTTTTGTGCAACATGAAGTAAATTGCTATATTGTGTTCCGATATGAAAATATATCAACAGTCTAGACATCAGAAATCGGAGAGAGTTTATTGCGCTAAACACAAAATCACGATACAGTTATTAGCCTGATAAATAATTAGATTTTATAAATTAATCACTTCGTTTAGGACTCTTTTGAACTTCTCCTCACATTCTTTCGTACTCGTTCTCTTCAATGAGGGTTGTAGTTAAATATAAGTATCAAAGAATCTTATTTTATAGGGGAAAAGTACACGTACATCATTACCGTTGCCTCTGTTATACAAAATTCTGCAAATTCTTTGCCTAAATTATTTATGTTTTAAACTAAACGACAAATGTATCTGTCAGACATGCTCCCCTTTAGACAAGAATGATGTTCTAAAATGCAGGGGGAAAATAGAAATATTTGTGTTAACATTCCCCCCAAAATATGATGTTCTCAGTAAACCCTAGCAAAAGATGACAAATCTAGAGCACCGGTACATGTAATTCTGTTCAAGGGTCCCAATTTAGATGACAAAATTGAATAAAATTTGAGATTTTTACATGTAAAATAATTATAACTTAAATACTTATGGTTTCCTAAAAGTGACTTGTCATTTTCAAGTCCTGTCTAAATTTTAATGATGGACTTGATGTGACTTGTCTGAATACTGTAAGTCATATTCAAGTTCAGTCTCAAGTTAGATGATGTCACACTTTAGGACACAGTTGATAAAGCTTTTAACCGTCTTGGTTAATTATTACATTTTCCTCCCTGCTTGTTGATTTGTCAGTTTGTTCACAATTTTAGCGAAACAAGGCCTGAGTACTGTCCTCTGGCTTGAACTGTCTGCTGGTGCTTATTCTGAGGCAGATCATTCATTTTATGCAATTGTTTGTCTGACAGAAAGTTTGGATAACTTTCATAAATAGCATATTTTCTTCATTCCACCACATACAGTTGAACTTCGGTATCTCGAACACTGATATCTCAAATACCATGGTTATTTCAAAGTGATTTGGATTTGGAAGTCCCAGTCACATATTTCCTTAGTATTTAATTTACCCTTGATATCTCGAATCTATGGATATCTGGAAGTTTATTCTCGGTCCCATTGAGTTCCAGATAACGAGGTTCAACTGTATTTCTTAAAATGCTGTGAATAGGTTTTGAGGTGCAACTGGGTCATGACAGCGGAAAGGCAGGATGATTCAATGTGTATTCATTACTTAGGGGGGGGGGGGGCGGGGGGAGTCTTACAAGATCTGCAGTCTCTGAATGTCTCTAGATATCCTTTCCACGTCTCTTTGTAAAAATTCAATCCTGCCATATGACCTCACCAACAAAAATGACATCTGTCCTCAAAATGATACTCTTTGTGACTTGCTAATCTACCCACCAAAAACTAAGCTTTACATCAGCTATTGAAAATCAATTCAAATAAGGTGGTTATTTAACCAATACAATATGCAAATTTTTCGTAAGTGAAAAATCAGACAAGGTTCTGGACTAAGAATGGAAATGACCAAACAATAACGTTGTATTTTCAGGTGACAATGTCTGTAAAAGGACCAGGAGTGGTATGGGAAGAATAAGCTGAAAGAAATGAGCTGGGAGACCTCGTTTTGACCCCCCCTGTCTTAGTTCCTGGGATTAGGGCTCGTGGCCTGGGATTAAGGTCTGACAAACGTTAACACAACCGTCTCCATTATAAATCAGTGTATCGCGATGGCAGTGCAATTTTTCTCTCTCTCTCTATTATGAAATATTGTGATAGATGTATAGGGTTGTGTGAATGGGCAGCCCCTTTTATAAAAGGACCCGGCTTTTAAAAGATTCTTTCATATTGTGGAAAACTCAACAAATTAGTTTTTGATCATTTGTTTGAAATTCAATGAATTTGAGATATGTAAAGATTGCAAGCCCCCAATGTCTGTGATTGTAAAATGTATATAATTTAAACAAAATTTTTGCCAATTGAAGAACTCATAACAAATGCTCAATTTGTCGCCAAACAAATATGCTTCATCATGCTTTAAAAAGTTCACAAAGTCACTTTTAATAATACAGTGTGGAACTCATAATGGGGCGGGAGAAATTACCGATTTATTGTGGATTTATACCTGTAGATATAAATAAAAATGTCTTAATTTCCTGCAGATGCAATGCTTTTAGGGCTTTTATGGGGTGTGAGATGAAATAAATTGTAGAAATAAGTAACTGTACATTGATTGACAAATCGCCAGACTGGTGCCATGACTTTCATTAATCCGGACCACAGTCATACCCCCATCACAAGCAATAACCCCCAGCAACACGAAAATACTTACAAACACCTCAAGGATTTAATATCCTGTCTACTGAGGCAACTAACTGTTGATTTGAACACTTCTCCATGATGTTATGGGCATTAGCAAAAGAGACACAGTTTTTATTGGCCAATTATATCCCATTTTGATTCAGCAATGCTTTCATGCCTAAAAGAAATTCACAGCATATGCCAGATGCAAACTGCAGATAAAGTTGATACACCCACGATCTGTAGGTGGTTCAAGGAAGTGAGCCCTAGTGGATACCAACACAAACATTACTCACACTCACACATCTTAAAAAAAAAAAAACCAACAAATAATTCCTCCAAATTCTTTCAAGTTTTTAAAAGTACATTCCATAAACATCTAAAAATATCCTTAAATGCTGATTTCAGATACACTGTAATGCCTTTTATCCCTTTTGAAAATGTTATTTCTTGGCATGAGATGTTTGGGCCCAGGAATTTCCAAAAAGATTCAGAAATATTTTAAAAATTGCATGTCTTATGTACACCGAGAAACTTTTAAACACATACAAGTACTTTGATTTTGCCCACATTCATTTTTAAATTTTCATTTTTGACATTCCTTAAATTCTAACTAGAATTTTCCTTGAAGCAAAACTTACGTTCCTCTTGAACTCCGTCTCCAGGTTGTTGGAGAAGCCATATTCGCAGACCTCCTTCACTCCCCTAGAGGCGTATTTCCCATAATCCCACACTACGTAGTCCTTTGTGTGTGACGCCCCCACAATACTGGACCAATGAAGCTGGACTTTTTGTACTGAAAACAAAATTTATTTTTTTTTAAATCACATATTATTGTAGGTTCCAGTGTAAGTAATGTTTTTAAAAAGTTAATTTCTGTGTTGCGTGTGTTTATATATGTCAATATGCTTGCTTAAAATCAATGGTGAATTGAGAATTTTTCTTCAGTTTTTGAGAGTTCACATACATGGGATGATATACTTTGAGCCTCTTGGCAAATTGAGGATCAAAGCAAATGTTCTATGAAATATACATATTGGCAAATTGAATGGATCAAGGACATGCTTGNGATCAAGCAAATGTTCTATGAAATATACATAATGGCAAATTGAATGGATCAAGCAAATGCTCGATGAATTATACATATTGGCAAATTGAATGGATCAAGCAAATGCTCAATAAAATATACATACCAGCAAATTGAATGGATCAAGCAAATGTTGTATGAAATATATGCTAGAGGTATATTATCTCATATACTTTCAAAAACTGAAGAAACTTCTTATTTTCAAATTCTAATCATTTTAATTGGATTGTGATAATAAAACTCAATCTGAACTCTTTAAGTCACGTGTACTCATGTGTAGTAATCAGCCTATTTTAACCTTTAGCATCAAAGAGTAAGAAAATGGAGTAAATGTAAATATTTTAGAATGTTTCTTTTAAAAACTTGCACTTTATTATACACTACACATTTTAAATTTTCACTGCCGGGGAAAAAACCATACAACGAAATCTCAGTCAAGTTTACATAGCTTGAAAAAAACCAACTCTTTTCTTGAATTTTCCCATGAATAAAATAGTAAGCGAAAAATACAGAGGGCCCTTAAAACTGGCTGATCTATAATCCTATGTAAATTCCTTTCCATCAATAACCTATTTAGTATATTTATGTGTCAGGCCCTGATTTTTTACAATGTACAACAAGATAAGACGGGATGAAACTCATAAAAATTCGGGGAGCTGTATAGATCCTCTTCCTTGTCTTTCCGATCGGGTTCCACAGAAGAAAGGCTCGCGATAACCTTTAGAAATATAATTCAATAACTGATAACCTAGTAAGAAATACACTTCATACTTGGGTAATATGCATGTAATCATTTTTTATAATAATCACTTCTCCGTAGGTGATTTTTTTTTTTCTTTCTTCTTCAATTGCCAATACCGAGAATTTTTTTAAAAAGAGCTAGAGCACCATTAAAAAAACCTTGACGTAAACCACGGTCACCTGTTTTACATACCGATAACCCTAGTTTTTAAATTGTATCTAAAAAGAGTACACCAGTTGACTCCCCGAAATATCAAAATCCGCCTCCTCTTTGTACAACTTACACTTTAAAAGAATATTGATGTTAAACTTATCAGAGAATCCGTATCTATTTACTGTTCTCTGTTGAAAAACACTGACATTAAAAAATTGTTTGTAAAAATTCACAGTTATCTGTGAGCTCTGTTTAATATTAAATAATTTGGTTGTTAGACTGACTTGAGTGATAGAACATCTAAATTGTTGAAGAAAAATGACTTCAATGGGTAAATTGAACCCCATATCATTTCACTCCCTGATGAATTCAGACAAACATATCTCTCCTAGTCTGAAGCCATCTTTTCATGAATTTCTCAATGAGCACAATGGGGGAAATATTACTTATATCGCCCTGTGATGTTTTTATCTATAAGGAGATTAACCCCACTGAATAGGTAAAACATGGGGAGTAAAACAAACTGGAGACCTCTAAGCAAACTTGGTCCGCGAGCCTCTCTTTGGAATCAATACTTAGGGATCCCTCGACCCCATGAAGTGCATTAAATTCTTATCATCTTGTCAAAAGGTATGATAAATGACTCCCCCCAAAACATTTCTTTATCCCCAGAAGTCAGAGACGAGAATTTGTCATCTGTCACCATCTTTTCATATTGCAGCAGTGTTTCGTTTTGTCTGTGGATACTGTGTTATTGAAAGCAATTTACGGAGAGACCACAAACCATAGACTAGGCGGGACATGGTGCAGATTACTGCGATTTCCAGTGACTTCATGTGGATAATTCATTAACTTTTCCGCTCAAAGCAAAACACTTGGTGGATGAAATAGAAAAGAACCATTTAACATTTTAAATTTCTAATGTCACCATTAAATTACAGGAAAAATTGTAAATAACACCTTGAATGTAAGAAAATATTTTCTTTCTGGAAAAAAAATGTATGAAATTTGATAAATTATTTGTGTTTAAAAATATTTCAAAGCTTTGAATATGCATGACGACAAAGATAAATAAATTCATTTTGATCTTTTTTACCAAGAACCATCCCAATATTTAAGTGCAATAAATTAATCATCCTTCTTTTTACGCATAAAGCTAAACCGAATGTTTTTTTATTTACATACCAATATTAGCATATTGTACATTATTAAGCAATCTGAAAAATATGCACAAAGGCACTTAGTACGAAAAGAAGAATGAGATATCATTTGTGGCATCAGTGGTAATGAAGCAAATGCTTGTGCACAGAAAATGGTAATTATTCGAGACACCTGTTTGGCTAAATGCATGAAAGCCGTGTGTTTTTTTATGACATGCTCTTAATAGTTTTACAATGATGCTGTTGACTTCGTTCATAATTACTAAATGTTGCCTACTAAGTAGGCAAATTAAACAATTGTCAGAAAGTTTACTTGCATGCAAATTTGAAATTCCAAAACTAATGAAAAGATAGAGGAAAATTTTATCTATTAGTATTAAATGTCAATGTTTTTACTGGTATCTTCATTAATGGGGGAATCCCTTGGTCTGAATCTGACATAGTTTTGCATTCATTAACAGGAATGACTTAATCTGGGTCTGTCACAAATCCTCATTTCATCACATCTTACTTTTTATCAATGGGAATCCCTCAATCTGGGTCTTTCATAATCTTAATTCTATCAATGGGAAATCCTTCATTCTGGGTCTGTCACACTCTTACTTTATCAATGGAAAATCTCTCATCTGAGTCTGTCACAGTCTTACTTTCATCAATGGGAAATCCCTCAATCTGGGTCTGTCACAGTCTTACTTTTATCCATGGGAAATCTCAATCTGGGTCTGTCACAATCTTACTTTTATCAATGGGAAATCCCTCAATCTAGGTCTTGTCATAGTCTTACTTTCATCATGTAGGATTTGACTTAGCATATATTTATTGATTGAGAATGCCTTTAGGTAGATCTGTCAAGCTCTTACCTTCATCGATGGGAAATCCCTTGGGGTGGGTCTGTCTAGACCAGAGGCCCTGAAAATGCATCTTGTACCTGGCTTCTCCACAGGCACAGCACTGAGGGGCGGGGTCTTTGGCTGTTCCACCCTGTGCTGTGGCATCCCCAAGTGGTGCTTGTATGGGAACTACAAATAGCAATGCATCATAGATAACCTGGATCATCTAAATAAAACAACTTTCATGCATTTAAAGTATTTAGACAATCAATAAATTCTACTTATCAGAACTAAGTGCTTTCTTTCAGTAATAGTTTCCTCTCTCTCTCTCTCTCTCTCTCTCTCTCTCTCTCTCTCTCTCTCTCTCTCTCTCTCTCTCTCTTTCAATCAATAGATAGATATAGGTGTACAACTTTTTGATAACATGCCTTTCAAAAGACAGAACACATGTACCATACAAAGGATGAAAGTAAAATTTCATACTGACGCAAAAATATTTACTACATGTAGAAATATCATAAATCTATGAAACGACTGGATTTATGTTTATGAAGACTGTGATCCTTTACATGAAAGAAAGACCTTACATATAACACAGGCTAATTGTCTGTTTAAAAATTTATCAGGACGAGTAAATCTTTTGAATGGTCTGCGTTGTACATATGACACCCCGCTATCAAGGTCACCTGATAAATACACAGACTATTACGAACTTGTCCCCCCCTTCAAACATCATGACTTTATAAGTGTAATTAAAAAAAGACCATTAATTCCAACATAACAGTGACTCCTAAGACTACAGTTTAAGCGTTTTTAACAGAGACATAATTACAGGTTTTCGTGACAGGGTGGAAGCAGAGGGCTGTCTTGCGATGCTACGCAGACTTTATGTCTTTGCTGGCGGGATATGTCGACTAATATTTAGGGACAGACAGTATCGTCTTTAAGGGAGGAGGTTTAGTTTTTGAGCTTCTTGTTCCCTAAGTAAAGTTCATTGCCATGACCATTCACAATACGGCCGTGATAAATTGGAAATTCTACCACAAATCAAACAAGATAAATCTAAATTTGTAAACTTCCGATTGAATTCGTTTAAATTTTGTTTGCAATCATCATGCCATTACATTCCTAGCATTCAGTTTTTAGTACACAAAATTGTATGACCTAAAAATTTACCAGCAAAAAGAAAATGGATGATGTAATAACCAAAAAAGAATTCTAAAATTTATTAACTATCTGCTGAAAAAAATATGAAGTGTTGGTGATATACCTCCCTATGAATCTTATTGCAATTTCACTGGCTGTCTGGTGTAGCTGAAATTTCATTACGATGTGTTAACTTTTTTTGATAAAGTTTACTGACGTGGAAAACTTGCATGTAATTGTAAAGCATAAAAATAAAAAACTGTTTGTTAATAGACACATTTGACAGAGTAAAAGCAGGGCAAAATGCCATCTCCAAATTCATACTGTTAAAAAGCAACGGAAAATATAACACCAAGATCCATGAAATTTTGATAATGTATGAAGAAAAACTTTATTAAAAGACAAACCCATCCACTGAAATATAAAACTAATTTAAAATATGAAGAATGTTTTCTCAGTTAATTGCACAAAAAAGCCCATTTTGATTGATGTCTTTTTCATTCTAATGAAGGAAAAAGTCAACAATCTGCATCAAAACTTGAATGTGCAGAAGTGTGCATTACTGTCAAGCTTCCCGGAGACCCCTAAAATCTCTGTTGATCTCTTTATAATATCATCAAGCTTCCCGGATACCTCTAAGTATGTACAACATCTCCATTGATTCCTTTATAATTCTATTTGCCTTTTAGCATCGTATCTCCTATTTTTAACTAATCAGAGGTAAAAATTAAACAGAAGCTCAGTAGTGACATTTTATCAGCAAACAGTTGTGATTTCTCACAACACAATCTCTTCTGAATCCCTGATTTACGCTAACCCAGGCTAACACTCGTTGAGATAAACTTGGGAAAGCTAGAACCACAAATCCAGATATTGCTTTAATTATTACTCTCCTTTATCATTTTTGATGTGCTTTTATTGGAGTATTCTGAAGACTGACACAATCATTTCTGGTGTAACTGAAGTTAAATAACTTTTAACTTCAAGCAAATGAATATAAAACAGAGTGAATTTCTAGCCCAGGAAAACTACAGGGGGAAACAAAATCATTTATACTATTCAAAAAATTCTTCTTATACCATTTTATATTCATACATAACTTTCTTTTTTTTAATAGGAACAATGAACAATCATTTCATTCTTCCCGTCAGTCTTGTAACATTCCGATCTAAGAGTATAAGTTCTTTGCAAGACTTAACAACTAAACCCTCTTTCATACAAACAGGTGCCTAATACTTTTTTAAACTGAAGATACCTCACAGATCTTGACTTTGATGTCAGTTCAAGAGATCACTTTATCATAAATATCTAGAAGATTTTAATGACCTTGACAAGAAGTTAATCAATGGGCTGCAACATTCAGGAAATTTCTTATTGCTATTTACAAAAAAAGCGTTATATTGTATGAACATCATGATACAATAAAAGTTCCCTATCTACTATTACATCTAAATGCTTACAGAAAAGGTTGTTGACTTCATTATCATGATCAGTTCGATTCTTTACCTCACGGCTATTGCGAGTTTCAAAAGTTCTGATTGTGAATCAAAAGACCCCTGAGGATCATGAAACAGATTTTAACTTACAAATCGTGATACAAACGTAAAATGGATGATATATATTTTTGGGTTCAGTTTGGTTCAAATTGGTTTTAACTGGTCATATATGGAAATTTTTAAAAAGGGGGGGGGGGTGGGTGGGGGGGTGGACTTGTAAATTTTCTAAAATGTTCAAAAGTGGAAATGTAATGCCATTCCCTGTATAAAATTTTCCCCCATTTTGGACTTCGTTGAGAAATCATGGGAATATATTACATTTAATACTGTAAATTGTTTAACTTTGCTTATAAAAGCACAAATTTATTTTTCATTTTTATCATTTTTGAATTTTTTTTTGTAGCTGTTGTGTTGTTCAGTAAAGTCATTCCAGTCTTCAGTAAGATTGTTTAACAGTAAATCAGAACCTGCCATTTAACAGCGTTCTCCCGATATAATCTTACTAAAACATTTCCTTATGGACTGTAGTTGGATCACTGCTGTATACAAATTCAGTGTGACATACAGATTCAGACTTAGTCCAAGATCTTTTCTGGCGGGTACAAGTACAGTCGAACCTCGTTATCTCGAACTCGATGGGACCGAGAAAAAAGTACCGAGATATCCGTGGATTCGAGATAACGAGGGTAAAAATACTTAGAAAATAGCTGGCTGAGACTTCCTAATCACTTCGACATTGCCGTGGTATTTGAGATATCAGTGTTCGAGATATCAAAGTTCAACTGTACCTAATGTGAAGTCACTAGATTTTGTTAGCGGCTCAGTTTTCTTCGATTTTGTGGATACCTCTATCCCCCAAATTTCAAACCACCACGAAATACACAAAATACCTATTAGTATTTCATGGTACAGAAACTATATACACAATATCATATCTCAACGAAACTATAAAATCCACAAAAACTGAGACCCACCAAAACTGAGCCCCATGAATCTAAATAATCCCATAGTACAGGTGAACTTCGGTATCTCAAACACTGATATCTCGAATACCATGGCTATGTCGAAGTGATTCGAAAGTTCCAGCTGCCTATTTTCTAACTATTTTTACCCTTGATATCTTGAATCCACGGATATATTGAAGATTTTTATTGGCCCAATCAAGTTCAAGATAATAAGGTACAACTGTATTTGCTTTTTACATTAAGGTCGGCTTTCAGTAAAACTTACCATCTTCACAAACTTTGTACGTCAGGTTTCCATCGTCTTTAAACCAGATATCTGGGTGCTCTGATATCACAGTGGCTCTACAAATACAAATGGTTAAATGTAAAAGTCATATCAATATGCACGTGCATCTACAATCTAGGAAAACGACCAGTGATTGTGTAATGAGAAAACGACCTCGTGGAAAAAAGCAAGGACTTTGGATGACCTCTCTCCCACAGAAATAAACTGGTACGTGAAAAAGATGTTTTCGTAAAACACTATGCCCCCAAGTATGACCACGTACAAACGTGGCTTCCTTGATCTTGATGAATGACCTTGAACTTTGGTAGTCATAAAGCTTTGATCTTGTTCTTTTAATTCACCAAGTAAGAAATTTCTATCATGTATAGTTCAAAGATTACAACAAAGACAGATCAACAGATCAAAGACAATATACCCTGAACTTCTATCTTGGAGCAATATTATAGACTTCATCAGAGTTAATGAGGGAAAAAGTATTTGATAATTCATACGCTTATAGTCAAATATATATACCATACATCCTGTGGCTCTGTGCAAGTTTGAGAACATTGTCATAAAGAATTGCAGGTATTAATGCACAAATTTACAAAATATAAATTACGCATATGTCAGTGAAGCATAAATCATGATTTCGGAGAGTAATAACCGAACATGTTATCCAATCCGGTGATGGGGACCTTTCATCTACCCGTCAGAGTACGTTATCACGACATTCCTGACAGTTAAAAACTTCACAACAATACGTGATTGCATAAGACTTTTGAACCATGAGCTGCACCTTAGCAGGGTTCTTTCACTGCTCTGCCAAAAAAATTTCTTCCCAAGTCAAACAGTTCAAATGATGCCAAAAAGCATTTCTAGATAGACCTATCATGGCAATTTAGATATTTCAGTTATTGAATTTACACAATACATTACCATTTGTTGTTAAATGCAGAAGATATTACCAGAGTGGGGGGAGATTAGGCTAATTTCCGTAATGGCTATTTAAGCAGGTTTTGGTGACTATACAATTTATTTCAATTTCTACATTTATTCCACTCAATTGAATATGGCATTATGAGCCAATAATTGTCCAATTATAGTTCTGACTTTGAATGTTAAAAATAAATCAAACATTTATAAATTAAAATTCTTCAATTCAAATGTGTAATTTCTCACACCTAACACTACCCTAGAGACCGATCAACATTTTTTTTTTTTTTTTTTTTACTTTGCAACATACATTATGCTTATCCTTCTAGAACAAGTCAACATACATAGTCCAATGACGAGATTTGTCAATTAGTCCCCAATAATGAGATCTAAATCCCCTCTGACCTAAGCCCACTCTAAACTTGCTAATACCATAGTGATCTGGTGGTCTATTGTCTGGTTCCCGGCCATGGTGGAAGAGAACACCTGGTATATAACTTGAGGGAGCAGGAGATTAGGATCAACAGCTATTTCATTTGTAGGTAACCCTGATCTTAGTGCTTATTAATTTTACTTTCTTACATAACAATTCATACAAGTAAATACCCTTAGGAGATTATTTGCACCAAGTACCACTCCTGTAAAATTAGGAATATGCAACAGTACATGGCCTCTACAGTTTTACATTTATGAAATAATGCCTCATGTAAAAAGAAGGAAAATAAACCTTTAGAACTTTCATTTTGATTCATATATCCATTTGAAATTTCAATTACAGATTTGTAATTTCCATTTTCGATGTTCGCAGTGATGTCTGATAGGTTAAAGCTTCAGCAACCGTTATCACCAGTCTATATTACCACTGTGTTTTAAATTTATTAGCAATATCACATGGAAACTTCAAGTGGAAACACTTTTACCAGTAAGACCACCTGGTGAGCTCAACCCTCTCTTATTTTCCTTTTAAACAAAATTTATCTACATAACCTATGGACCAGAAATATACCTCTCAGGTAAAAATTGGCTAATGAGTAGGTATCATGCATCAGTCGGAATTACAGGGGCCATCTTGCGCTCACCACCAAATGGTCAATTCTTAAAGGAAATTAAAATATGTGTGACACAATGAATAAATCCTTGCGGGCAACGTGGCTTATATCGCAGAATCACACACCTAACATTGCAAAGAAAACATCTACAAACCGCAACATTATCAATAGGGAAAAAAGTTCTTTTTAAAGAGTTTAAATACATTGAAATGTCACACAAAACCTATAAGTTTGTTTAGATTCCCTGAAACCAAACGCATTGCGAGAAAAAATGTATGACACTGTGTAAGAATGTAGAAAGCATGACTTCTTCACTTTAAAAATGTCAATTTTTCTCCCATCGGCAATCTGCCTTTAATTTACATTTTAGATAAAAGAGCTTGTATCAAAACACGAGGGTGTGAAATATTTCATTATTCACTTTTTTTAAGAGATATAACTATTTAAAGGCAGTCAACCAAAAAAAATTCTTTGCAGGAATTGTTCAATAGAATTTTTTTCTTTTTTTAAAAAAAAAAAAACATGTAAAAACTTACAAATGAATATACAAAGATATGATGCATCAAGAGGCATACATTTGTATTTTAGTAAGTATGATTAAATGTAAGCGTATTATGAACCTTAACAGGGGTATTTAGTATCATCTGGTATCATCAGCTTACAAACACTGTGCACTTTTAAGGGGCATGTCGACCAAAAATAAAAAGTTGTGACCCAATATCTGATTGAGCCTTTATACGATATAAGGTCTCCTCTTTAAAATCTAAATATACACATGTAAACGCATCAATGAAAATTTTTTTTTATTCAAAATTTGAAATATAGTAATATGAAAAAGTAACTTCATGATCATGTACACGTATAATCTATATCAAGAGCTGAAGAGATGTGAGAATGTTACACAGTCTATCTATCAAAACAACAAATTGCAGGTCCTTTGCATTTAGCCACCTTTAAAAAGATCTTTTTTAGCCCCCTTCCACTTTTACATTAAAATTTTGGGTTGGTTTGGTAAGATATGTGCACGCCAAACTTTTGTTGTTGACATAATTGTCATGACAACATAGCAGTTTATCAGTGAAAATGGATTCTGGGTAGTGAAGACAGCTACAGTAGTTTGTTGAAACTGAAAGAACTACAGCACAGTGGTTCATGTGACTGTACTTAGAAAATTCTGGATAAAATCGGTAAAACGAAAAAAATATCTTAATAACAGGATGTGAAAAACTTTTTTGAGTCGAAAAGATTTTTTTCAGTTGACTGGACGAGGGCATACACTCTAATTTTAGAGCGAGTTTGTATATATTAACTAGACCTCAGATGTTTTGTTTTCACATCAGTCTGTCTTGTGTACCATGCTCCAGAGTAAACCTTTAACTTATCAAAACAGTCATCTACAAAGCAAAATACAGAAATTCAGAGACATTTCAGTTCATTCAAGTCCGCAGAATTTAAAAGAAACAGCTTGTGACCTTGTGACTTAACTTTGTGTATTTGTGGATGTTGACACCACATCTGAGATGACAGTAAAAATTGTAACGTCTATACAAACCCATCATGGAAATGTATAAACGGCAAATTGTATAAGACCTTGAAAGTCTGGGCATGATAATAAAATTATCAACTTCTGTTACCGCATATTAATAATTTCTACATTTCACGGCAATCGAGTCTTTTCTAGTGTAAAATTAAGGAGAGTCTGAGCGGCTTAACATGGTGTTTATTGATATACCGTATTCGTCCTATTGAGCGCCGGGCGCTTAGAAAATTAGAAAAAGGGCGCGTTATTAGTCCATCTGTTGTGAAACGTGTATTGTGTAAAAGCTTATGTAAACCATAAAACTCATATTGAAACATACATTTTCAACTGCATCCCAATGATGCCAACATCGGTGGACTTGAGATACCATGTATTATGAAATTGAATGCAGTACCAAGATTGCAAGAAAATTAAAAGCTCTACTGTAACGTAAGTTTTACTGAAAGAGGAGGGGGGCCCTTATTCTTGGAGGATTGGGAAAGGTCCCGGGGGGCGCTCATAGGGGCAGGGGCGCTCAATAGGACGAATACGGTATTCTTGATATACCTAGGTATTTCGATATCTAAGCCCTCCCAAGTCTTTCTGAAGCAGGTTTTTATTTACATTGTTTTCCTAATCCTTCTAACACTCTTCCAAAAAAAAAGAGGTGCAGAAATTAAAAAAATATATATACAAAAAAAAAAAACCCAACCACCACATCAAACCCTTGTCACCTGGTCTGTAAAATCTCACAGCAATTTGTACCAAAAAAAAAAAAAAAGAAGAAAAAAGTGATAAAGATCTGTAATCTTTAGGTGCTTGTCATTTAAACAGCATTGAGTCCAGTTTGTAAACATTTGGGAAACCAGGCATGTCATCTTTTTGTCGGCAGTGGGCACTTCTTCTTAGCCATCACTCAATCCCCTAATTAGCACATCGAGGGGGACAGTGTTTCTCTCGCTGGGAGCCTTCCCCCGATAACGACAGACTAAGAGGCACTAGACTACTGAGGGAAATAATCGGAGTTGACATTACACTACACAATTATGACATATTCAAACAAGACAGCACACTAAGCTGACAGCATGAAGTTAACATTAAATAAATGTTCCAATTAAGATGAACTGGCCTACACAATGTGACAGACAGATCAGGTTTGACAGTTTCTCAGGTACCCTTACTGGCCTGACACTACACCTAACCAGTCAGATCATTTCATCAAAAATGAAAGACTTGAATTCTTTAGTGATATTTTTTAACAAGGTTTTTTAGTGTGTGTTTGTTGTTGTTTTTTTGGGGGTTGGGTGGTGGTGAATTTTGATTTTTGGTTTATTTTTTTTTTGGTGGGGTGGGGGTGGATTGAGGGTAGGTGGGTTGTATATGCTTTTTCTTTTTTTGGATTTGGGGGGGGGGTGAACGGGGAAAGGTGGAAAGGTTGTTGTTTTTGGTGAGGTTTTTTGTGGCAGTGGGGGGGGGTTCTTGTCAAGTTACTTATAAAAGTTGACATTATTTTCATACATATCCAGACAACAACAAAAATTCTAAAACTTTGCTACGTACTAAACCCCAAAATGCTGGTCAAGGAGCATGACCCACTGGTTTGTATCTTGAGTAGCAAGGATTACACTGACCCCCTTCAACATGCTGTGTTTTGGTATAATCCTTCACTTACCCCATTATAAATTTTCTACGATAATCATCCCAAATATGAATGACAATGACACGTATTAAACATCAATGGGAGGTCTTGAATTCTGAAGCATAGCATAAAAGAAATTTGTGTGTTTGTCCACCAGATTTTTACGTACTTCACCAGCCTCTTCCCACAGAAATTGCCAACATCAATGGCAATACAACACTTTCCTCATGCTGAGCTATACATCATGCCTCAAACTCAGTTTGCATGTTTAATTGTATTTCTATAATTTCTGTGACCTTCCTCTTTTTATGCTGTAACTTTGTACTACTGGTAATTTCATGTGTTTAAAAAAAAACAACCCAACTATAATGAAGAATAATTGAATAAATGACCCTCAAATCTTTTGCAAAACCTTGCAATTTAAAAGTTTGGTTTATGTTTAACGCTAATTAACCCTTTAATGATATATTATCTAAGGATGCCACCCAGGTAATCGACAGATCATCACCTCTGACCACCCCCTTGTGCAGTCTCTCTCCAGCCACTAGGTGGCATTATTACAGATTTCTAAGGTCATCAAGGTCACCACAATGGAGGAATGGTTGACAGAAAACATGGCTGCTGATACGCAGAACAAATGTGTCACTGTTAAACTGCCGTATCCGGTAGCCACCTGACCAGGCTAAAATGGACATACAAATGTCTACTATCACAAGTTTACATTTTTCAGTTCGTAAATGAGGTGGAGTCCATCATGCATGCATGCATGGAGCAGGAGATTTATTGAGGGGTGACATAGTGATGCATGGCTTGGCTATGTCACACAGCTTTGCACCCTCATTTTGCAGGTGTTGTTCGTTTGGAAGAAAACGAGAAAAATTAATTAAATGGACATGATGATGGCATCTCGTTTTCAATTATATGCAAAATGTAAATTTTAATTATTTTTTCCCCCAAAATTTGGTTGAATAGTTTCTTATCAAAAATAACTAAACATCTCAAGCAGTTTGACATTTTGTCAGACACTAGCTTACAGGTTTAATTACTTGCATGATATGCGCCAAATGGAAACAAAGGTCAAGGTCACGGTACATCTGTCATCTTCAGCAGGTGTTATCGTAGATTTACAATGATAGTTTGACCACAACGAAATTCCAGGACAATACATGCATGTACGTTTATTTAAAACATACACAGATAAAAATGCAAAGAAAGAAAAGAGAGAAGGGGGGAAATTTGGATTTCTTGCAATTTACTTTTTGTGTGTGACCAGTTTCTCA
Organism: Ostrea lurida; assembly: GCA_903981925.1. Classification (NCBI taxonomy): domain Eukaryota; kingdom Metazoa; phylum Mollusca; class Bivalvia; order Ostreida; family Ostreidae; genus Ostrea; species Ostrea lurida. The sequence continues at coordinate 57,255 of CAJDSM010021845.1, forward strand.
GCTTCATTAATAGCTCTGTGTATGCATGGTTTACAGATCTGCAAGTTTACCAGACTCATTGCATTAATATTAGTGGTGCAACAATTTGGCAACATCCACCTTAAATATAATTTAGTACGCCGTAAAACAGATGACATCACCATGCAAATGAAATGAATTATGCTCTTAGTATTGTTTATGTGAATTAACAAGCTTTTTAAAATTTTAAAAAATAATTTGAATTATTTTCAACCTGCCATGTTTACTTTCTTTTTCAACAAAAAAAGATCATCATAAAAATACTTGAAATGATAAGTAAAGCAATAAAACTGTCTATTTATACTTATATTCTTTACCCGATAAATTTGATTTATTTATCTTTATGCTCATGAAAAAATTAGGGGAAAGATAATAAAAAAAAAGCTCATTATGAGAATGGCATGCGGTGTAAATATATCTCACTGCTTAATTAAAACATCAGCAATCTGCCAGAATTCATAGATTTATGATATTACATATGCTGATAATTTTCCCCTTGAACGGCATGCTCAATGGCTCATAGAGGGCCTGATTGCAAGGCCTTGAGATTGCGGGAGAAGGACATTTGCCGAATATTAAGAAATATGTCTCATTGGTATTCAACTCTGTATTCATACATGTTAAATTCACTGCCTAATATCTAGGCCAATTCTACAATTTATATTAATGTCTTTCATTGACTCAGATATCAGTGCAAGGGGGTCATTGATTGGGGGGGGGCCGGGGGTTCAAGACCTGGGGGATACCCATGTGTCAAGATGGGTGACCACACTACTCTCTCACATACAACCCCTGTCTATCATTAGAATCAAACTCAAATCGTGGCAGTGAGATCAAATTCATTCATTAACCATTATACTATTATTAGATTACCCTTTCTCTTTCAGACCCAAGATAACAGCTCTCTAAAATACACACTCACTCATATCCACTCTCCCAGTGAACATATCAGTCTTAGAAGATTTTGAATTTTCCAAAAATATATCACATTTGAAGAAATATTTTTGCCATCATCACAGGACTATATTTGGATTTTATGGTAAAATAAAATGAAATTATTTCATATTAAAGAAAAAATTTCTATGAACTTCTGATATCATGACGGCATAATTATGCCACGAGTACGAGATACGAAACTAACCGTAACTTCCTTTCTATCTTTATATTCATATTGTCTTTCATGTCTAATAACTAAATTAAGCAAACAATTGGTTTCCCATTGGTATGCTGTGTAAACCTGCTATATATAAGACACATCAAATGTGTAAGACCTGATGAATGAATTACTCAGTGAATTTTTTTTTACTTCCTCCCGTGCACACGAGTCGCCTCTCGTGAGATAAACTAATCTCTACAAGCTCTTTTAACAGGAAACCAAAAACATTTTAATTCAAACCATTAGAACCCCATCAAGTTGTGATAAGTAATGGCTAATCACACCAGCGTTTGATATTTGCTGCAGAGTGTTTGATATTTACTGCGGACCTGCAGCCGTCTGCTGGCCACAGTGGCTTTTTACCAGATACCTATAATCAGGGAGCACAGACATCAGGCTCCTGAGCTCCCATTCATGTCTTCTGTATCACAATCACCAGAACATGTTATTGTGCAGATCAAATGTTTGTATGCCTCATCAACAACGATATTTACATATATACTCTAATTTTAATGACGCCATTCTGAGACTCCTTTATCTCAGTGATATTCGTGTTATGCCTTTTCTGGTTATTCTTACGTTACATTGCTAGTTATCTAAACATTGTCCAGAATTTTATACATGGCTCACGAAAAAAGAAAATAAAACTGACTACAAAAACATATTATACCAATGCTTTCCAGCTTATAAACTTCATTTAATTTTAAACACTATTTATAATCAAGATAATGATGTGACTTTAAAAAAACATGCACACATACTGGAAAGTTTAAAAAAAAAAACCTGTGTAAGGAGTATTGTCTGTATAAATTTTCTTTTAAAAAAAAAATCTAGTTCAACTGTGCTTCTTCAAAATTCACGTACATTAACATGCCAAAAAACTAATGAATATTTCAAACAATGCATAGTCATAATACTTAATTTTCTACAAAATATACCCAAGAATTTCAAATTATTTTCTGCATTAAGTGCACCTCAAGAGGAAATTCAATATTTGCTCTTATGAAGCAATACGTCGAAAGAAATTCAGAGGTATTTTATTGCGCGAAGTACTTTAGGAACAGTGTTGACTCTGTAGGACCACCAAGCAGTCTTTTTTGTCTCCACCTGGTGCCGATTTTAACAATTAGTGCTCGAATATCGCATTCTGTGTCTATTCTATTATTGTTTAACTCTATGAAAATCTGCATGAAATGCAGCACTCGAAAAAAATGTTAAGTTGAACACCAATCCCTGCAGATTATTGACACCTGTGGGACAACAGAATCTGAAATTAATGACATAAACTTCGTGACAATGTTATCCTATGCCTGCGAAAAAGCATGCACGAGTCCGGGACTTTCTACAATATACAGAGACACTTCTATAGGGATCATACTGTCCTGGAGCAATTGGAATGTCTTTTTTTTTTTTTTAAGTTTACCATGCAAATCCCATGGAATTTGAAGAAGCACATAGAAAAAATGTGCACTATTTTGCACATGTGCACACTTGTTGACCTTCCTAATCTGCTGCGTATCACAATCAAGGACTGGCCCCTCTATATAAAGGTCTATTTATATCACACTGACTACATGTGTGAATTAAAAAAAGCCAATTTATGGAAATATTACCTAGCACCAATTAAACCTTGTTAGTTTAGATTTCAAAAGATATTACCACATTTTAAAGTCCTTGGTAAGTAAGTCTGAGCCAGTTGAGCTTACAGTATGAAATTTATCAAATTCCTAATCTATATTCTAGAGTATTAATCCGTGACTCACTTACATACTATCGAAATTTTCTTTCAATCTATGAATCAACCTGTCTTCTTTAAATAAACCCTCATATCAACTTGTCTAATCTAATTCATGTAATGGGATACTATCCTCACTGATTCAATGAATTGTGGTCCATTTATATCATCAACAAAATGAACTTTTCGACACTAAAAGTCGGAACAATTAGTCGCTATTTGTCACACTAGAGGCATTCTGGAAAATCAGTCCTATTCTGTCACACTAGAGGGATTCTTGGGCCCTACATCTCTTTCTCACAAAACAGCCATGGAGTCAAAAGTATCTTGCTGTGAACCTCTTGAAAGCAGAAACAAGGCTCACACAACCCTGCATTTAGTCACTGTACATTACTATAAACTTATTATATTTAACGTGTATGATGTTTGGCGGAAATTTGATTTTCTAACATATAACGCAAATTTAATTTAGTGGATGTTCACTCCCCTTGTTGTCCGTCATAATGCATGTCCCTGTTGATGGTGTACTTGATTTAGCGGAAGTAGTCTTCCGCCAAAATCATTATAATAAATCCACAGTAAAATATAATGCATTTACCGTAATACTAGAGGCATTTGAGACCATACAGCTCACCTGAATTAGCTACAACTAGTGCTAAGTTTAACGTTCAGACACCTATACACTACCATTAAAGGACTCAGGGACCCACAAAGCTCGTCTAAAATTGATGCAACCACTCCTAGGTTTTAGCAACCATTCAAAATCCATTACTTCTACTGGCCTCTGGGGCCTGTATAACTCACCTGAATTTGACACATCCAGTGCCAGGCTCTGGGGCCTGCCACGTAAAGGAGACCTCTTTCTTCTCAATGAGATAATAATGGGTGATGACAGTGTGATTACACTCTGGGTTCCTGCGGGCTTTCCCCGTCTTTGGAAGCTGAAATAATACAACAGATTTACTGTTGATTCAAAAAGAAGTATTCCATATGTGTTCAATCTCATCTGCATCTTCGCTAGCCAAGGGTTTTCTGCCCACTCCTTAAATGGGGAGCAGTGTGGATCAAAAAAAGGAGAGCGAAGTGGACTGAAAACCCTTGGCTACCAAAGACAGATCAAAAAAAGGAGAGAGAAGTGGACCAAAAACCCATGGCTACCAAAGACATCTCATCTGCTATAAATTTGTAACTCATGCAGTAAATTTTCATTGTGTTAAAAACCTACATGCAGTGTTACTGCATATTTATTCACAGCAAACAATATTTAAGTAGAAAGACTTCAGGAAATGTTCATGCAAGTGGGTGAATTAATTCAAATCAATTGGTCATTCAGACATAAATCTTTCAAGCTTCACTGAGTGACAGTTTTTTTGGAGTGGTTGTCAGGAAACTTAACTAAAAGTGATGTAAATGACACGTTAACAAAAAAAACAAAGTCTAAATCTGAACCCAAAAAAAATCATTAAACATTTTATATGGGTCACGAAACTCTCCATTTCATTTCATCTAATAACGCCTTTTTATATACACTCAGAAAATGTTGAAATGCTATTCAAACCTCATATTATATATATATAGTCCATTTGTCCGATGGTCTCAAAATTGTGTTCCATTTTGTGAACAAAACATGAAAGAAAACACAATGCATTTTTCTCTCTTTTTTAAAGTCTAATGGTTTCTCCGACTCTCCTAAAACTCTCTTTATATTTCATTTCATCTGTATCATGAACTGGCCTAATTTGCAACAAATTTGATGATTTGTCGTGATATCATACACCATCTCTTCATTCATCAGTGATCACAATCAATTACACAGAAATCCAACCATTTAAATAAGCTGCAATAATCATCATGGGAATGCTGACATCAGTCAGTTGGTTGAGGCGTACTTTAACCCCGTTTCACATCTATAAATTCAAACTCTCTGCCCCACTACATACATTGTTGGTCATTTAGAAACACATATATAACAAGTTTCCTTACAAATTTGTCTTTATAAATATTGAACACCTGTAAAAACAATTCTATGAAAATTTTGACGCCGTAATTGCAATAAACACAGATTTTTTTTCTCCTTATGAAATCTTAGGAGATTGTCGAGATAGAAAGAAAATATTAGACTACAATTTAAATATTTTGAATTCTGTTCTATATATTATCACACCACTAAACAAAGGGTGCAGTTCAAGATTATTTTCTGTGAAGATAAGTGATATGTACATGTGCAATTCTAAAGCTATAACCATAACAGTTTATTTAAAACCTCTCTTTCTCTCACTTGATTTACCCCAAATGAACTCCAGTCAATAACCAAATAAGTAGTGGAAAAGAACACTCTTCTTTTGGGTACCCTAGTATAACATGCCATTATAATGCTCTACAAATGTTTTAAAATAAAATTCCTGTTGTAAAACATAACTGAACCCATCCAAATGAAAATTGAACTATTTCAAATAGGCTGCAGATTGATACATTGAAACCATGCATATGTTGGACTGTACAATAACTCCATTACAAGTTTACAACTAAGAAACAAATATTCTCCTTAGGTAAAATTGTAACAAACAGAAAACGAGTGTATCTGTTTTCTTTTATTTCTACATGACTGGAGATCTATCCATTCATTGATAGTCACACCAATCTGCTAGTCACACACCATTTACTTTGTCACCATTTTTGTACTGTTAAATGCAGTCCCTTACATCTGTTCCTATTCCGAATCCCAAGCAAGATCAGGGTTTCTACATCA
>CAJDSM010021846.1:6307-17103 GCA_903981925.1 Ostrea lurida
CCCCCCCCCCCCCCCCCCCGAGGGCCATTGATTGGTTAATAAAACATATTATTATTATGATACCCATTCCATTGATGAGCGCATATCACTGCAGTGGAATAATTGCTTTGGAGCTCAGTGTGATTGATTTTAATATGATCTCTTTAATTTAATTCAATGAAGATCTCTTTAATCATTTACAACGATATTAATCATTTTTTCCGCACCCGTAGGTGCATTTAAGGCCTCTGCATCATGTTTCCATCTCACCCTGTCTCTGGCTGCTGTTCTGGTCCACCCTGCCTGCATCTTCGCTAGCCAAGGCATCTTTGCTAGTCAAGGGTGACGATCCACAGCGTGAAAAGAAAAACGCTGTGGATCGTCACCCTTGGCTAACGAAGATGCCCTGCCTGGTTCCTTTCCTTTTCCAAAGTCCGACACCATTTTAATTTTTGGTCTGCCTCTTGCACAGGTTCCATCCGATCTCCATCCTTGCGCCGTCACACTGGCAGTCATTGTTCTCTTGTCAACCCATTTCAACGTCTTGTCTGGATCTGACTTCATTTGTGCCACCGAGTTCGGACACCCTGACGTTCATGATGTGTTGCTGCCAACGGATTTTAGAATCCTCCTTAAGCAAAAGCTTCTACATGAGAAAAAAAGTCTCTAGCTGTGACCTTTATTCAAAATTTCGGTATATCGACGTTTTTATTAACTTTCATTCATATGTCGATTAGATATATTCCATAAAGGACACCACAGTTTTCCATGTCTGTTTCGTTTTTGGAAATTTTATTGAACATAGACATTAACGGCAAACTAACAACTCAACTTTAGGACAAACGGATCGATTTCAGCTTCTCCATCGTCAACTTATTTATGTGGCAACATTTTATCATCACCTGCATATGGTGTGTATATGTCTCTAAACTTATTCGAGACAGGCTACTTACGAACAAATTGTTGCAGGGGATTCAACAGTCACGTTGGAAGTCAGCATTTCACAAATGATATGGTTGTTATATAGATTGTCAATACAGTCTGCTATTGAGTCAAATGCTGTCTGACGTGTTTCATGGAAACTGTTAGGCCATTCTTTTGGCATTAATTTTTTTGTTTACGATCATTACTTCGTTCGCCTGATCACGACAATGAGCTCACAGCGGGTGTAACCGGTCGACAGGGGATGCTTATTCCTCCTAGGCACCTGATGTATCCAGCGGTCCATGTAAATATCGAATAGAAACATAATTACGAGAAAAGATCTCGTTAATAGGAATGAAGATCTCGTACTTTACATAATAATCACATCGAAATTTCGGGAGCAGATCGTATTTACCCCCCCCCCCCCCCCAAATTTCTCGTAATTACGAGAAAACGTATATAAAGTCGAGTGGCACAACTAATAAATAGTCTTGGATGCGCCAGTCTGATTTGGTAAACACGAAAATGAGTGATGTAAATGATTTCATCAAAATGTTATTTTGTAATTTTTGGGATAATCTTTTGATGTTCAATTGTGTAAATATAAAACAAGTTACTATTTCGTTTTAGTTTGCGTGGTCAACAAATCGAAATGACCTTATTCAGAGTGTGCGTGACGGTACATATTGACGTCCGGTGACTGTGTCGCAATTAGTTCTGAATAGTTAGCGTGGAATGGCACATGAAAATATTTACATACATACAGTAACAGGGGTCATGAAACAGACGATAAATCAGGAGAACATACATTAATTTTTAAAATAAATATCATAATTGTAGATAATTTTCTTTCCAGTCTATAATTTACGTTCCGGTCCGCGAAAGTCAGTGGTTGTCGAAAAATGGTGGTGGTGGTGGGAGGGGGGGGCAAGGCAAGAAAGTGGTCGTGTGGGTGGGGGGGGGCGCAAAAGAAGGCCAATAGGCTAGACGTATGAAACCCAAGAGGAGGCCCAGCCCCTAGGATTAAGGGCTTTTAAAGTCATTTTTAGGGGTTTATTTAGCTATACTTCAATAATAATAATGATGTTGGTCACAATAAAAAAAAAAAGAAGCACCTGACCACAGGTGAAACTACAAATAGCTATCTTACCCCCTCCCCCAACACTTTCCCATTGTTCCAATGGACAATTCCACTGAGTTATGACAAAGTTAAATTTTAAAGATTTTGCAAACAGACAGATTGACAGACGAAAAATGATGCATGTTCTGAGTATGTGTTTCTGATTGCGGGTGCATAAAAAGAACTGACACCAGGAAATGTATCTAAGAAATTGCATTGCAGGCTAAACTGTAATGTAAATAAATCTACTAACAAGATTGAATCACAAATGGAAAATATATACAGAAATATTACATTTTGTACATAAAGATATTGCATCATTCAATATGATTTTAAACTGCAACTTCACTTGACACCCATTTCCACTGCATTGGCAGTCAGTATCGAGATGTAGAATTCGCATATTTTCATGAAATTTATGCATTGGAATTGGAGAAATAAAATTTCATGATTCTCAGAGTCAGGTTTCCATGGCAACGGTGGCTGACCAATAAAAATTATGATTTTCAATGATGTTCTAGTGTTGAATGAAACTACATATTAAAATTTCATGAAGATCTGAGAGGGTCATGAATCACCCTCTGCCTGGTTCTTACAAACAGCTGATTCAGAACTTCATTCACACAGCGATTCATCATCCTGTGGTTCTCCTCCTCCTACGTCGAATAACATCAATCAAACCTTGCACACTGATCCTAAAGCAACACAATGAAAAATAAAACTAGCTTTTATTAGGTACAAGTGTCCCTCTCAAATAGAACGACAAGTTCACAGTGTTTTGTCTGCGGGAACATGTCCACGGGAACTGCTTTCACGGGTTTGTATGGCTGACCTCGCATCTTCTTGGAGGGCTGTCGAACCAGGCTACAAACAAAACACGGAGAAAGGTTTATACCATTGCCTCTTTGAAATTGCACATTTTTCTTCAGAAGATTCACTGCAAACTATTTATCACAGAAACTACAAACTATATTAAAAGACACGCTCATAAAATACTGAACAGGTAACTGACAGCCATTCAGGCCCACTCTTAGTCTATATCACAGGGCTTTGACACAATCTGAACAAACTAGTGTATAGAGTACAAGAGAACTCCTATTACAATATATACACTAGTTTGCTCAGATTGTGTCAAAACCCTGTGCTCTATATATCCTTAGGCAAAGATTGACCTTGAACTTTGACCTAGTGACTTTTAAAGTTTTTCAAAATATGAATCCAGCATAGTACAGGTACAGAATAGGTGAAGGATATAATAGACTTACTCCACAAAATTATTCATAGCTCCTCTGGGATTACATGACACAAACACTATCCTCTTCAGAAACGGCGAATTCCTCAAAGCTCTGACGACCTGGGTATCTAAAAAATGAGAACACAGTGACTGATCAAATCAACACAGTGAACTTAATCAAATCAACATAGTGACTGATCAAATCAACACAGTGATTGATCAATAATCAACATAGTGACTGATCAAATCAACATAGTGACTGATCAAATCAACTCAGTGACTGATCAAATCAACATAGTGACTGATCAAATCAACATAGTGACTGATCAAATCAACATTAGTGAACTGATCAATCAACCAGTGACTGACAAATCAACATAGTGACTGATCAAATCAGCACAGTGACTGATCAAATCAACACGTGACTGATCAAATCACACAGTGACTTATCAAATCAACATAGTGACTGATCAAATCAACACAGGTGATTGATCAAATCAACATAGTGACTGATCAAATCAACATAGTGACTGATCAAATCAACACAGTGACATGATCAACTAACACGTGACTGATCAAATCACACAGGATTGATCAAATCAACATAGTGACTGATCAAATCAAACATAGTGACTGATCAAATCAACTCAGTGACTGATAAAAAACATAGACTGATCAAATCAACACAGTGACTGTCAAATCAACACAGTGACTGATCAAATCAAGCTCAACACAGTGACTGATCAAATCAACACAGTGACTGATCAAATCAACCTCAGTGACTGATCAAATCAACATAGTGACTGATCAAAATCAACATAGTGTTATACTACTTAGTGATACAATCAACTCAGTGACTGATTCAAATCAACTAGTGACTGGATCAAACCCCCCCCCCTCACACATCCTAGCGCCCCTCCAAAACTCCACACATAGTGACTGACAAATCAACATAGTGGACTGATCAAATCAACATAGTGACTGATCCAAATCAACTAAGTGACTGATCAACTCAACGACAGGACTTATCAAATCAACACATGAGACTGATCAAATCAACATAGTGTGATCAAATCAACATAGTGACTGATCAAATCAACACAGTGATTGATCAAAGATCAACACATGACTGATCAAATTCAACTAACACAGTACTTGATCAACCACAACCCATGCTGATCAAATCAAGCTCAGGACTGATCAATCAACAGAGACTTGATCAACTCAACACAGTGACTTATCAAAATCAACACAGTGATTTATCAAATTCAACATAGTGCTGATCAATAACTCAATACTATCAGAAACAGTACTATCAAATCAACATAGTGACTATCAAATCAAACATAGTGACTGATCAAATCAACATAGCTGATTAATACATGTGATGATCTATCAACATCAGTGACTGATCAAATCAACTACAACACAATGACTATTCAAATCAACACGTGACTGATCAAAATCAACACAGGCTTTTCCTTACACTGTTCTAACTCAGTTACTATGATGTACATTTCTGTCAGAAAAAAACCCAGTAATTAGCCTCCATTTCATTCTTGTAGAGTATAGTGTTCTGCAGTCATGAGTGCTACTTCTGCATCCTGCTTCAACAGAGTCAAGTCTTATCTATATCTGAATATTCATGTCTGTGTGTTCTATTAAGTCTCGTCTATATATATCTGAATATTCATGTATGTGTGTTCCCAGTCTTATCTAGGTGTGAATATTCATGTCTGTGTGTTCTAAGTCTTATCTACATGTGAATATTCATGTCTGTGTGTTCGAAGTCTTATCTTTATGTGAATATTTATGTCTGTGCGTTCGAAGTCTTATATGTGAATATTCAAGTCTGTGTGTTTGAAGTCTTATCTATAAGTGAATATTCATGTTTGTGTGTTCAAAGTCTTATCTATATGTGAATATTCATGTCTGTGTGTTGTAAGTCTTATCTATATGTGAACATCTGTGTATGTGTATTGTAAGTCTTATCTAGAGTCCCCTGTCTTAATTCACGTCTGTGTATTCCCAGTTTGGAAACGTTGTTTTGTATGCCTCCTGTGGGTCTGTTGTTGGTAATTTGGGGATTTATAATTTTGTTAGCAATACAGTTGAACTTCGGTATCTCGAATACTGATATCTTGAATACCAAGGCTATGTTGAAATAATTAAATTCTGCACACGGTCTCTCTATCTGTTCTATTACAATTTTCAGGTTTATATCCGTGTAAACCCTAATTTTATGGTTCATACTGTATAAACTGAACTTCGGACGTCACAATTCTATACGTCACAGACAAATGCAATCGGAACATCACTCGGCTTTTCCGGAGAGGCCGTGTGATGTTCCGATTGAGACAAATGATCGATTCCTTATTGTACGTCAGTGAAGCTAAATTCCTACGCCATGAACTTTGACATTTATTTTGTTATTCAGAGCTTCGAAATCAAGTTTATGACTTCAAAATAGTCGGAAATTTAATTTATAAGAAATGACTGTTATAATTTTCAAGTTTACCGGAGATTGAACCAATGTTGCCTATTTGCAAACATAATATAATCCGCTACGCGGATTATATAGTTTGCAAATAGGCAACATCAGTTCAATCTCCGGTAAACTTGAAAATATAACAGTCATTTCTAAGTGATTCTGAAGTCCCAGCCACTCGATATCCGAATCCATGGATATCTCAAAGTTTTTTCATGGTTCCCATTTAGTGTGAAATACAAGGTTTGACTATACTAGGATTTATACCAATGAGTAAAGTTTGGGACTGCGTCCAATGTAGACATGTTGTGGGTAAATCTAGGACCTATACTACGGTGGGACTGCGTCTGATGTAGAAATGTGGGTAAATCTAGGACCTATACTTACGTTGGGACTGCGTCTGATGTAGACATGGTGAGTAGAGGTTGGGACTGCGTCTGATGTAGACATGTTGTGGTAAATCTAGGACCTATACTTACGTTGGGACTGTGTCCGATGTAGACATGTTGTGGGTAAATCTAGGACCTATACTTACGTTGGACTGCGTCTGATGTAGACATGTTGTGGGTAAATCTAGGACCTATACTTACGGTGGGACTGCGTCTGATGTAGACATGTTTGTGGTAAATCTAGGACTTATACCAATGAGTAGAGGTTTGGGGCGCGTCCGATGTAGACATGTTGTGGGTAAATCTTGGACCATATACTTACGGTGGGACTGCGTCTGATGTAGAAAGTGGGTAAATCTAGGACCTATACTTACGTTGGACTGCGTCCGATGTAGACATGTTGTGGGTAAATCTAGGACCTATACTTACGTTGGGACTGCTTCCGATGTAGACATGTTGAGGGTAAATCTAGGACCTATACTTACGTAAGCCAGCTCTGGGTGGGGTCTACAATGGCGACGACGTCATCGACGTTAATGATTTCATTGTCTGTGTGATGATGTCCTCAGCTTTACAGCAGTGGTACGTTAGCATTGGTTACGTCTAAAAGTGATAAATTCACCTAAGTTAAACAATTCAATCGATTTTTTTTTAGATATCAAGTACAATTTTTTACTTGTTTTAAATCAGAATTCAAGCACTCCAGATATCTTTTAAATTATCAGAAAGAATAAATTTCATAAACAGAAATAAGATCTCCGGCTTGATCTAATAGTTAATCGCTATTTTTCTCAGACAATCATCAGTATTGCAATCCCCACCACCTGTAAATTGTAAGAGTTCAACTTTTCTTTCACCAACTTCAAACAAAGATGAAATTTCATACGTTTTTGAAAATTGATCTGATACATACATTAATTTGTGCATTTCTTTTTGCATCTCTTATGGCCTCTGGACAAAGTTCAATCCCAATCACTGAGGAGACTCTCTAGAGATCAGAAATACATTTCTATACACATACATATTGAAATATTGACTGATAAATGATATCATTATTCATTAAATACTTCCAAAATCCCAAGAATTTGATTGGATGAACTACAGGCATTGAATGCTGATAAACTAAAAGTACATTATAAATAGAACCTCGGAGGTAAACAATATTGATAAATCCGGCATGGAACTAAAATAAATGACAAATCCGCGTAGAGCTTAAAATAGACCGACATAGTGTGAAATTGGTTGACCTCTTGATTTATCAATCCAAGGAATTTGATATCCACCTCTGAATATTCACATTCCCTCTGGTTGATAAATCAAGAGGCAACCTCATCAGAAGTGACTCAATAATTGTATAATTTCTACTGATTTTTCACTATATAATGAAAATTGACAAATTTTGCCGATTCCCTGTAAATTTAATATCAACCTTTGGAAAGTTTAGATATTTTTGTATGGAATCATAAATATTCATTATAAAATGGAACATTTTGCAATACAAGTTAAAGGCATAGTGTAACAAAATCTCAATATTTTTATTTCACTTAGAATGCATTGAAATCGTAAGATTATGATAATAATGAACTAATTATTTGTTACCAATATGCTTTTTTACTGTTATTCTTAGTCCAAACTAGTTAAATATTGTTTCGTTGAATTCTTGTCCAGGATGATAAAAATTCGATTTGGCCCCGCCTTTATTCATATGACCCCTAGTTTGAACTCGTTCGGAAAGCTATTCTCGAGTGCTCACACGCAGAACCAAGGGCCTCAACGACAAAAAATTCTCAAAATGACTAACAGCACAATGAAAATTTTATTTTCAAGTACATATAAACTAGGAAGTTAAAAAATAAATAATACAGCAGTTCAAAGAATATATCTAAGCAATAGAATGTGTATTTTTTCTTAACTGTAACCTTGCTGTGCCTATAGCATTATGACGTCGTCTTCTGACGTTGTCGACAGTTATCGGAAACGTCATCAGAATCTTGTATATTCGTATAATTAATCAGATCTCTGGGCAGACAAACTTCACGAAAAGACAATCATATCATTTTATTTTTTACAATTTACCATTTTTTACTCCTTTTTTAATCTTTTTAACATGAATACGCATTAATTTCTGCTGATGAATATGTTAGATAATATGCCTTTAATCGGTCCTCATATAAGAACCAGTTTACAGTAGTAAACGATAACAATCATGGCATGTAGGACCTGTTAATGCATGTTTCAAATATTGTAGTTACTTTTGTTTTGGTTTAATGTCCGTATCGGTGTAATAAAGAGTCTATCACTGAGGGTGTCAACAAGATCCCAGTTCCCTCAATTTTAAACTTAAACTGTATCCTACTGATCTCTGTATAAATCACCCGGGCTTACTGTGACTTCCTACCTTGGCCAAGGTCAAACCAATGGTCCCTGTCCCACAGCAAATGTCAAGGACAGTGGTTGTCGTGGTAACCCCACACCACTCGGCAATCTGTTCATACAGAACTTCAGCACCTGGTGTGTTCACTGTTAAAAAAAGACAGTGTCTTGTGAATTGGGTATTGCAATGAAGCATCAAATGCATACCATATAGCCTCTTTTTTTCAGTATAATGAATCTGGCATATTTTGGAAAATTCAAAAGATTCACTACATCTAAATATCGTATAAATGAGGTCACTAAAATTAATAGTACACCTTGCAGTCCCAAATCTGTCAATTTTGTGTCCCATTAAAAAATCTGCCTATACTATATTTCATATATATTGCATTCAATCAGTACATGTACCTTGGAAAAAGGCATCTGGAGAAATCTCAAACTTCATGCCCAGAAGAGTTTCCTCGATGTTCTGTAAAATGCAAAATGGGGAAAATTTACTATGAAAATGATCAATAAATACAGATATCTCTAGTAATATTTAAACAGATGTACGTGACTATTACTGTAGAATCATCATTGTTCGTGGGGGACCAATGTTTGTGGGTCACCCTTACCCACAAATTCACATCCCCAAGAACATGTGTTATTTTCCTTTTAATCTTTATGAATATTATGCAGTTCGCATAATTTATCAATTAGGGATTACCCACAAAATTACGTCCCCACGAACCAGCAAAAATTTGGTAACCCACGAACATTGGCCCCCATGAATTAAAATGATTCCACAGTACTTAAATTATGCAGAGATGACTTACAGTTTTGCCCAGCACATGTTGGTACGGCTCACTCGTGTGGCCAGTCATCCTAGTTATTAACGATAAAACAAAACAAAATTACATTTTACACATCTTTCAGCAGAACAAAACTAAATCCAACCAAACTGAGTGGATTCACTAACACTTTAAGAAAGGGAAAATGCATTACAGAGGGAAAAGCCAATAAAGAAGACAGTGATCGACTCAATCAGCAAAGTCAAACCTAAGTTAGGACATGGTATGTAATATATTGAGGATCTGTAATGAGTGCTTATGGCATATTAAATTTATGAAATGAGTTACTGGATTTAATATTTCCTGAGCCTTGGCGAGGAAAATATTTAAATCCGGTAACGAATTTCATAAATTTCATACGCCATAAGTGCACGATTCTATTTTATATCACACAACTGTCATTAAACGCATAACATGATTATTTTGATTTACTTTCTATTTCACAACCCAAATTTTTCACTTTGTTATAGTTTGACGTCGTCAATTTGATTGTGATGTCGTCTGCAACGTCACGATTTGAAGAAGCTTGAAATTTCTGTTACACTTATTTTTACTTCATATGGAACAACCTCAGTGACAATACAATGTCTTTTAACAGTTTCAAAGGATTATATGCTGTTTTCTTTATGCAGCACATGACTGATTGACCTACCGAATTTGCATTTTTATAAACCTGAGCTATGAGTTCATACCATTTTTCCAAACCTGCGTTATGAAACCGGAAACAGTACAGTTGTGTGATAAACATCTATTGATCAAAAATTGACCCAAATTACCCCTTTTGAATTAAAAAGATTGGAGCGCCATGTGATTTGACTTAAATTACATCAAGCAGTGCTTAAAAATCCCTTTCATATTGAATACAAAACATTTACAGATTTGTGAGCTTACGATTCAAATGTAACATGTTATAATTTGTTTACAGGGTGCGGAAACAGCGTGGTATTCAGATACAATCATCTTAATGCTGAGGAAACTGACTGATGTTTACAATTATCACAAATATAGTTCAAATGTTGACCAGGTATAGTGCTCTTGTCTGGCTTTTTGAATATTTCAGGTACAGGAGTAGAAAACATAACTCTCGCCTATTACCAGCAGACACATATGATATGTTCCTTGGTTGTTTTTCGACACTGTGCGACAATATGACTGCCTTTACCTGTCAGAGTACGTATAAATGTTCTTGTCTGTTTTCGACACTGATGCGGACAATATACTCCTTTCACCTGTCAGAGATACGTATAATTATGTTCTTGGTCTGTTTTCACACTGTGAGCGACAAATATCACGCGCCTTTACGATGTCAGAGTACGTATAACTATTTTTCTTGTCTGTTTTCGACACTGTGCGACAATATTGAGCTGCCTTTACCTGTCAAGTGTACGATATACATATGTTCTTGTCTGTTTTCGACCACTGTGAGGACAATATCACCGCCTTTACGATGTCAGAGTAT
>CAJDSM010021846.1:17284-30627 GCA_903981925.1 Ostrea lurida
GAGGACAATATCACCGCCTTTACCTGTCAGACTACGTATAATATGTGCGGACAATATCGCTGCTTTTACCTGTCAGAGTACACCCGGAAATACAAACAGGTCACACCGCTTCTTCTTCCCTCCTCCGACGAAAAGTAGTCGTGGAGTCTCGTCTTCTCTTTCTCTATTTCCTCCTGTATGTAGTATTACAATGATTGCACAAACTATACAGTAACTGCTGAATAAACATTTCTAATGTAAAGCATGAATTCAGCATTATTGCGGGTAACTTTCATGAATTTACGATAATATCATGTTAAAATGCAAGTTCTACTGGAAATGCCATCGACTGTTATATTGTAAAATGACAGCAAAAAATAAGCAATGTACTAGAATCAATTCATTCATAAATTCTTATAGAGAGAATGAGATAACATAAACTAAAATTCTCTATGTACAGTATCACAATACGATGAGATAATAGACTGTTACGCAAAACTTTCATCAATAAATTATTTTATCATTCCTTTATTCATGGTTGCCATGCCTTCCAAATACTGTAAACGTTCATTAACAGACAGGAAGTACTGATCCTTTACTTCTGTGGAGCCATACTTACTGGGGGCAACTGTTGTGGATGAAAATCCCCGACGGCCATGACATCAGAGCGCGTTGTTCGAACTGTCAACATTCGCCAGTGCCCGGAGTGTGTCTCGGGATTATAGGCTCCGAATGGACCACTCCTGATAAAGTTCTGGAAACTCTGCAAAGTTAGATCATTCAATTATAAAACTGAAGATTCCACAAAGTGATAATTTGTCTGAGGAAATTATCATAATAAGGAATGTATTTTTAGATACATGTAATAAGTTACATTAATTATAATTTTCAAATATCCTATGAATGTTAATTAAATCAATGGATAGTACTTTTCATCTAGAACAAAATGGAAATAATATGATAAAGGAATCTGGGTATCACCTTGACAACAGTTTTCATGGCGTCCGGTATAATAGACAGACAATGTGGCTCACCAACAGAACTTGTTCCATCTTTATACTGACCAAATCGGAACCCAACTGTGTTATCTGTCAGAAAAACAAACTTCGTTTTCATTGGTCGATGTTGGAGTTTAAAGACAATTTTGAAGTGTTCCTACATTGGCTTTAAAATGAAAACATTTTTCTACATTAAATTTCTTTACAAAAAATACCCATGCAAAATATCATTTCATTTCATAACCATTGTAAACTCACTCAAATTCCTGTTTAATCATGTTAAGCAACTCTTATGATAAATCAACTCAGTTTTTATCATTTCGAGAGTAAAAGCAAATACAGTAAAATACCTCTATCTCGAAGTCCGATGGACTTCGAAAAAACTTCCGAGATATCCGAGGATTCAAGATATCCAAATCCAATCTTCAACATCTATTTTTTTGGACGGAGGATATTTGATGAATCGGACTGTTAGGTCGTAATTGGCGACAGACTTTAAAGAGTGCACTGAGTACCCAAGCTGTTAAATTATTTATCGCAATTCGGGTCTACCTTGGAAAAGGTGAGTGTGGACTACTGGTCGACAATTATCATTAGTTTCTACAGCCGCGGGTGTGAATGCGTGACTTGAGTAAGTCAGGTATGGTAAGCAGACTGGAAAATGGACTGCACTTCGAGATAATCCAGGTGAAATAGGACATGAACCTTGAAAATACTTTGACATAAGCGGGGTATTCAAGATAACCGTGTTCGAGATATCAGGAGTTTTTAAAAATCATTTAAATATATAGAGAAAACGGTCGGGACCGGCCATCGACTTAAGCAGGGTATTCGAGATAAACCATGTTCGAGATACAGGTATTTTACTGTAATTATTTTAAAATCACTCAAAACATTAAGATCTTATAACTTGGACAATAATATTTTAGTTTAGATCTAAATGTTTTGAGTGATTTTAAATGAAATATTGGCTTTTACTTTCAAAATGATAAAAACTGAGTTAATTTATCATAAGAGTTGTTTTTCACACATGCACACAAACACACATCCAAACAAACACACATGCACAATCCTGACACTATGAATCAGTCTTTGAGACAGAAATGCCTACCATTCTTGTCCATATCCAGACCAATAGTAAATTCGCATTTGTTCCGATATCCACTCTCAACAGGCTGCAAATAAAAGATTTCATTTTAGACATTCATGAGCTTTTAATCTATTCAACTTACTGGTCATGAAAAACACAGATTGGTTTTTTAAAATGCGAAAAATTCATCTTAAACTTTATTTGTTGAACATCAAATTTTGCGGTTTTGTGGTTCATCACGCAAGATCCCAAACTCCAGCACAGAAAAACATGGTTTTAGCCATCTTCACAAGTCGAGGGTTATTGATTCGTTACCTCGCACTAACAATCAATAACCCTTAACTTGTGAAGATGGGTTATAGCGAATCTCCAGGGCCAGTGAAAAACAGCTTGTTCTAACCTAACTTCATTGTATCCAATCATGTTTCTGCTATAAGTGTGATTTTGCTATAAGCATGTTTGTAATAAGTGTGTTTTACTGTAGGAAGTACAGAGTTTTTGTCAAAGAGAGGAATCTTTTAGAGAAAGGATAGCTTCATGATTTGTTGATAGAACCACAAAATTTGATGCCCAGGAAAATGGGTGTCTTAAATTAAGTGTACTCACAGATGGCTTGATTGGATGTAGATCACAGCAATGGCCGTTGTATTTCTTCCTGTTAAAATGCATACAGAAAATGTAGTTTGGACTTCCAACTCACTCCAATATATCCATGATATTCGAGATATTGAAGTTCAAAACACCAAAGTTCAGCATTTAAGCAATCAATAGTGTACATTCTTTCAATGCAGGAGTAGCTGATATTCCTGTTAACTGTGAGAAGCCTCTCAAGTAGATCTCTTTTTCCTATAGATTTTACATTCCACCTGGGTTGTTGGCAATTCCAAACCTTTTCCTATAGAACATCCACCTGGGTGTGGCAATCAAACTTTTATGCTCTCTTGAATTGACATGTGCAGTTGAACTTCAATATCTCGAATACCATGGCTATGTCAAACTGATTTGGAGGTGAAAACTAGGGCTGTGTATTACTAGCACAATTTCGATACGATACGATACGATATGCAAAGTCCCGATATCCGATATATTGGATCTAATCAACATTTAAGTGTTTTTATTCAACTTAAGAGCAAAAAGCAATTTTTTTCACAACTTATTTTCAAAACATTACAGCAACGTCTTGTTTGAATCCATCACGGAAGAGAAAGCAAACAGAAAATAATATCCAATGTCTCGTTATGAATACTTAATAATAATTTCGAAAGCCTGTGTTTTTCTTTTTTAAAAAATAATGTTTTGACATTTTCGGGACTCAAGCAGGCCCTTGTTGCCGTAAAAATGTCTCATGCGGAATTAAACCCCTTTCGCAATGCTACAGATTCTACTGGTTGCCGGTAAAAATAGCGCATGTTTTTTAATTGTTGGTCGTTCAAAGAATCACATTATGAAATAGAGGACTGCATGCCGAAAAAAAGATCAAAGATAGACTTTAATTACCAAAACGGTCCCGCGGTAATCGGTCTATCCCCTCCATTGATAGACTTCCTGTTGCACGGAATTTCGTTATTATTGTACGTTTTGTGATGGCGTAGAAGATGGAATTAGTTTGTGCCACCAGAGGATGTTACAGTTTCTTTGCAAGTTGCCAGTCTTGCTATATATATTCAAGACTTCAAATCCGACTTTATATCGAAATTCGACCCACTCTGTTATCGCATATCGTCAGGAGCTTTTATACCGTACGTATCGAGTATACCATATATTGATTCACCCCTAGTGACAACCACCTATTTTCATAGTAATTTTACCCTCGATATCTCAAATTCACATACTGTAGATTCCTTATTTTACGCGAGTACTTTATATCTCAAATTGACTCTAACAATCTAATCGCGAGAAGGTAAATTCACGATTGTTGTATTAATGAAGAGTGCATGTTTACATGTATTTTAGTACCATAAAAATAAAAGCGAAACATTTTATTTCACGATCGATACTCCTCGCGAAATTACGCGATAATGAATTACTCGCGTTTTAATTAGGAACCTACAGTATATCTCAAACTTTTTTCTTGTTCCCATCAAGTTCAAGATAACGAGGTTCGAGTGTACTACCATGGATAATGCCATGTATTGTACAGATGCTGACTGGGATCCTATTATCAGGTGGACGTACCTTTGCTCTGTTAACCAATTTCTGAGGTCTACATTGGTTTTGAAAATCTGATTGGCATAAGTTTTCATCATCTGCCCGACTTCTTCTGATTTCAACTGAAATTGTCATGATCAACATCAAATTTTAACATCACAATGAGTGCCATATATACATGTATTAGCTGCCATTCTCATCCACTGAAACAGTAACAAAGCAATGCATTATTCTGTTCTAGTCACTTGTGTTTTACCTTGAGCTGTTCATCGTACGGCATATTCCACAGAGGGCTCACTGCCTTCTTCAATCTGGAAAATATAAAAAAAATCAGCAGCTTTATACATGCACAATTTACATATCACTTTTGAATGCTTTAATTGTGCTCTCATATGGGCATCCGGCATTGTCAAGGATTACAATTCTCTCATCCAACATCCTACCCCGGCCCACTGTCAAGGATTACAATTCTCTCATCCAACATCCTACCCCGGCCCACTGTCAAGGATTACAATTCTCTCATCCAACATCCTACCCCGGCCCACTGTCAAGGATTACAATTCTCTCATCCAACATCCTACCCCGGCCCACTGTCAAGGATTACAATTCTCTCATCCAACATCCTACCCCGGCCCACTGTCAAGGATTACAATTCTCTCATCCAACATCCTACCCCGGCCCACTGTCAAGGATTACAATTCTCTCATCCGACATCCTACCCAGAGTCGAGGATTACATTCTCTCATCCGACATCCTACACCGGCCCACTGTCAAGGAATACAATTCTCTCATCCGACATCCTACACAGAGTCGAGGATTACATTCTCTCATCCGACATCCTACACCGGCCCACTGTCAAGGAATACAATTCTCTTATCAACATCCTTACACCGACCCACTGTCAAGGATTTACATATGTCTCTCATCCAACATACTACACCGACCACTGTCAGGATTACAATTCTCTTATTTCCAACCATCACTACACCCGACCCACTGGTCAAGGAATACAATTCTTCTTATCCAACACTCCTACTACCAACCCCACTGTCAAGGATTACAATTTTCATCTATCATCTACAGACATCGTCTAATACACTCTGATCCCACTGTTCCTACCACCGGCACGCCATACAATTCATTCTTGATACCAACATCCTACACCGCAGCCCACGTCAAGGACATTACAATTTCTTCTTCCACATTCCTACACCAGCACACTGTCAAGAATACTAATTCTTCTCATCCGACATCCTACACCGGCTCAATGTCAAGGATTACAAGTATTTACAACCCCCTCATTTATTATCGGCCACAGGAGCAGCCGATCTATTTGTGATTGTGTTATAAAGTTTACATGGGAAAAGGGGATGCTAAATTAAGTGTTTCAAGAAATTGAATTTTATCAATAATATTAATTAAATTCAATAAAGTACCGAATATATGTATGAATTAAAATAATATAATATTATGAATAACAGTAATCAATGAGTTTCATTATTATTCAACGAATATTATGAATTCACTTTAAACGAACTTTATACAAGTACTCCCCCAATTGGTAGTGTGTAAAATATAGATTGAAGCAATTCATTATGGGGTTTCCAGATATTAATTCAATAAATGGATAGATAATAACAAGTTATTTTAGTTTGAATATGCTGCGGCTTCAAATATTTTAATATCTTAATCTGCAAGCAGTCAGTCCAGCAAATGACATCGCCATCATCATGTGACACAGATCCGGGGTATGCCTTTGAACTAAAACACCGATATCTGCAATTTTTTGACATTCAAAATATTTGCTCCATTTGCCTATCTTCATGCTGATGCATTTACATTTTAGAAACCAATTCTCAACTGCAATCTAGCTGCCTAATTAAAAATGGCTGGAGTTGAAGGGCATGCATGAACAAAATATAGGGGACGTTTCTGTATGTTTCTTTGGAAATAAAATATTTAAAATTTTAGCTGCCGATTTGATGCTTTGCATCAAAATTATCTTGTATTTGTACTGTAATTACCTCAGAGAGATTCAAAACCTTAATAGTCTGCTTTGCAAAGTTTTATATTTTAAATACAAATGAAACATGGTTGAAATATTATGATACATTTATTGCATGATAGGGAAGAAGATATATTATATAGATATTGCATGTAGCTGCATAAGGGAAACATTACAAATTTTCACCCCAAGAAAAACATTGTCAACCGAGGCACAGCCAACAATGGTTTTTCGAGGGGTGAAAATTTTTAATGTTGCCCTCAACTACATGCAATAATTATTTTGTTCTACTGAATGTTATAAAAACAAACTATTTTGTATGTTGACTTTGATCACTGTCATGCGATGTACATTTCGTATTTCAATGCTAATAATTGCAACACCGTTAATAACGACGCCGTTTGCAATCTACGGCGAACCGTGCGTGCATAAATTTGACACATGTGATAATTTTTCATAATGGTACCTGTCGTCAAGTAATGCTTCCTATTGCTAGATACTATCACCCTGGAGGGTGTGTTTTCTATTCTCAGAGGGAAACAGTATGTTTTGTCAACTGTGCCTTGAGTATTTTACATGAAAATATAACAAGAAAATATAATGCGAGTCCATATGGGGAATTTAATTCATCTTGAGTGAATAAATCTTTATATCTTCCAAACATGCATGCAATACTGAAACAAAGCAAGACTACAGAAATGCTATTGAAAATATTTTTTTTTTAATCTGCTCATTTATACGTAGCTGAGCTTGCCTTAACAGTAGCACCACATTGCTGATCGGATGCTTTTGTCTAAGAATATACAAGCAATGAAATAAAGTGATATGATCACAATTTCTTATATTTTTTTCTTTCTGAATGCTAATTACTTGCATGGTACATGTATGTGTATCAACCAAAATATGGTGACTTAAACTGTGCATCAGAAACCCATATAATTATAAACAAAACTTTTTTTCCTGTTTACAAACTATGGGAGTTCACTGACAGGAAATGTTGTATCACAGTAAACCATGTTTACCTTCACGTAGAGTTCATGGAAAATATATATGAAATATACGAGCTTGTTAAAATTTTGATTCCCTATTGAGGCCAAATTTTAACAAAAAAAAAACCATCCTGTCATGATCTGAAGAAACTTCAATCGCAGTACCGGTACTTAAGGATAATTGCATATTAATATGATTAATATTAATGGACAGGTTTTTTTTTTTTTTTATTTTCAAAGATTATTATATAAAAATATATTAATTATTAAATAACAAAATTTTGAAGCCCCCAATCTTAAACCCCACTTCTGGACATGATTTAAAGAAAATTCAATGTGCAATACCTATGGATGCTTGCTTATTAATACAACTAATCATGGATCCGCTTGGTCAAGAGAAGATTTCAAAACAAAATTTCCCCATAAATCTAACCCCCTTCCATGGCCCCTCCCTAACCTCTAAGCCGTGATTTGAATAACCTGGAATCTGCACTACCTGATGGTGCTACGTTGCATATCAACATGATCCATTATGGCCCTGCTGGTCTTGAAAAAAGATTTTTTTCCCCTATAAATTATTATGTAAACCTCCGATTTCCTTTTGAGGCCCCATCCTACACTTAACGGTCAATGTTTGGTCAAACTTTTAATCTTTTATCACTATAGCGTCCTTTTATTGTACTGGACCTTTCAGATCAAACAAACGGACACTTCCCGGTATTTTCTCTGAAGAAAATTAAGAAGTACGCAGCAGAGCTTGGTAAGTAATCGTTGTTGATGATCAAATGTTTTATAAATCATGAATTATACTTTCCACAGAATATGGACAACGTAAATCTCAATGTTGGAAATTAATTCTTTTTTTAAAGTTCTAGAAATATTCCTGATATAAGTACCTTTTCATGAAGAATATGTGGCACACCAGCACAGCCAAGTCTTTTGGACAGATTTTGAAAACAAATTGACATTTTTACATGTTAATCAAGCACATAAAATGGAAAAGATAGAGAGGGGGGGGGGGGGGGTGTTATATTGATATAGAATATTATTGTTACTTTTAGCTGTAAAACTCTGATTTGTAGTCGATGAATTTAGCTGAAAACACTGATTTAAAGTCGATATGTAATTTATTTACAACTTTAAAAAAATAAACAAGAGGCCCATGGGCCACCAGCTGATTTTCCTTGTTCTCTTTTTAGGTTCACCTGAAGTAACTCAGGTGACCTATTGCAATTGGTCGCTTCGTCCGTGCGGCGTCCGTCGTACGTCGTCGTTTAAACTAAATTGAAACATTTTCTAACATTCTTGATAACCACCAGTACAATTCCTTTTTTTAAATTGGTATGAAGCATCTTTTGGACAAGGGGGCACATAAATTGTAAAATTTCGGTCTTTTGCCACCCCTGGGGCCTTGGGGGCGGGGGCAAAAACTGCCCAAAGTGACCTATTTTTCAAAAATCTTCTTTCTTAACAACCACACCATGTCCTGAAGAGAAACCCAAATGCATAGTGGAATGTAGAGCAGGAAGGCTTTAACCAAAAATTGTAAAATTTTTGGTGGTCCGCCGGGGTAGGGGTTCTGACCCAGGGCAGGAGGGGGGGGGGGCAAACTTGGTAACATAGTGTTTGATATATGTAAACAATTTGAAAAAAGCATCTTTTTCAATGCTATTGATATTAATGTGAAAAGTAAATGAATATTTTGGAATGGAAAGGGAGCCTTTTGGTCAATAATTATACCCACCATGCAACAAAGTTTGGGAGGGGGGTGTTACTGGAATCAAGTTGTCTGTCCATCCGTCTGTAGGCAGAAATGGTTCCGCAAGTTTTTAGGTGTTAGCCTTTCTACCAAAGAGTCACCAATAATCATGCATATGGTCTCCCTATTGGCATTTGGGTCAAAAGGGCAAAGGTCAATCCACAACCTGGACAATCGATGTAGCGATATTGTGTCTGGGTCAAGAGAATTCTCCATTTTGGCTTAAAAGTCACTATATCATACTGGGGAAGATCTATATTATATATATGGTTTCCGGTTCCAGAGCAATTATGCCTTTCTAACCTAGAGTCACATATATCATTAACATATATACTCATGAGAGACGAAGATGTTCTTTTATCGATTTTGGGTCCAAAAGTCAAGTGGCACCTGGACATCAAAGTAGCAATATGATTTTCCAGGCTCTTTCAGCATTAATCCTTTCTACCTAAGAATCAACCATCAATCATACACCATGAACTCAACATAGGGTCAAAAAAGATGTTCTCTATTGAATTTTTGGGTCAAAAAGGTCAAGTGCAAGCCTCAACTGGACATTAAAGTAGCAATATGGTTTTCATTTAAATTCTTGACAATCCTGTGAGATTGCAAATGATAAAATCTTGTGTATATGAATAGGAATCATATGCATATATTGAAAAGATATTTACATGTGAACAAAATACTCTGTATTGAGACTTAAGACAATGGCAAATATGAAGACTGCCTGTGATGGGCTATGATACTCAGGTGACCGTTTAAGGCCTGGTGGGCCTCTGTTGTTTTTTTTTAAATCAAAGTTTTAAATTTTTTTTTCACGTGAATTCCATGCACCGGGGGGGGGGGGCATATAGAGTGTCCGATCCAAAATGAATAAATTTGTCTATTTGGCATGCAAAGTGTAGTCTTGCATTTCAATTAAAACCGCCTAAACAACTGCATTGAGTGAACCCCTCTTCCCGGGAGGGGGGGGGGGGGGGATCCGCTCCTGTTAACATGTAGCTGTGCTTGCAATGGTAGCGCTCATCATCATGTCAGTGAATAAACGAGAAGTTATTTTACAAGGCTTTCCTACATAAAAGGGATGACAACTCAGTTAAAGGTATTTTTACTAACTTGAATGTTCAGAAATAAAAGATCTCTTTTCTTTAAGGGACTGATTCACGATTTTATTTTATCAAAAGTTTTTTCAATTTTGTGTTAAATATTGAAAAAAGTCTTCCATTCAAATTAATGCAAAGAATAAGAGCGATAATTTCAGCTATAACTCTGTCTTATGTTTAGAACAAAGACTGAGTCTTTTATCACTGGATATAAATGCTACATTTAGGGTGGCCAGTTATGTGCAACTTTGCTTGGCGGTTTCTGCAGCAAGAAAAAGACTCAACAAGTAGAAGCCAATTTTTGGGACGGTAAACTTTTAGGTCTAATATTTTGAAACAATAATTTTATGAGAGCATTCCAATGAATATCCAATAAAACAATCAATTTGAAACCATTTATTCCTAAAAGCTGCGAAAACGACTCTGCTTTTGGTGTATGTTGCGACAGCGATCCTGAAACATTTTGGAAAACTTGTTTATCTCGCACTAAAGAGAACAAATAAGTAAATAAACTTTCAAATCTTTTTTTAGTTAGCACGATAAAGTTCTTTATTTTTGAAATCAGTCCAAGTTACCTGACAATTAAAAGAGAAACGTGGTGCAATGTGTTGGTAAACATTTCCAAGTTACTCTGTAAAATCTGACGCGTAAAATATCGACTTTCGATTTCCGGAGAAGTTTCCTTTTGAAATCTTAAAAAGTAATTTTGAAGCCACTGCAAATAGAATACAAATTTCAATGCATCAGTATTTGGAAAATTTAAATAATTGGCAGAAATTAAAAAATTAGCAAATTGTACAATGAACTATTAAAACAAACATAATCGGTTTTGATGAAGGGTACATGTATGAATAGTGATTTGGTTTTGATAATATACATACAAAGGTAAATTCTCAGGTAGAGTTCACATTTATTCTCAGGCCCCCCCCCCCCCCTCCCCCAAGATGTCCCTAGATCTCAAATCAATAAGTTGGGGGGGGGGGGCTTCCCGTATTTGGCTAAATCAGTCATCTATTTTAAAAACAGCAGTGGGGGGGAATTAAAGAAAACTAACTAAGTAATAGCGCCCCAAAAGAGGGGAGGGGGGTGTTTGATTCTAACATCATGCCTTTTATTTTGTGAAATAATTAAATAGTTTTATAACGGTATATTAGACTTAATGTAATACGATTAATGATTTGCAGTCTTATGCGTTTCTGAAAGTCTAGTGACTTTTTAAACATGCATAAACCTCCCCATGAAATGATTTAGGCCTATTTCAGCAATTCATGTAAGTGAAGGACTAAAAATATGATCGTACAGCTGAAGTTTCCTTTGGGTTTTTTTAGCTCACCTGAGCCGAAGGCTCAGTGAGCTATTCCTGATCGCCTTTTGTCCGTCGTCTGTCTGTCCCTGTCCGTCTGTCTGTCCGTCTGTGTGTCTGTCCGTCTGTCTGTCTGTCTGTTAATTTCAACATTTTCGACTTCTTGCTCAGAACCGCTTGGACCAAATTCACCAAACTTGTACAACATAAATTAATCCTTGGTAGAGGGGAATCAAGGTTTTGTTCAAATGGAAGGAACCAGGCCGCCCATCAAAGGGAGATAATCAACGAAAATGCCCACTAAATAGGGTGGTGTCATTTAAAAAATCTTCTTCCTCAAGAACCATCTTGGGGCCAGGAAAAGCTGCAAAAATTATTAAGTATTTTGGAAAGATCTTCGGACAGAAGAGTAGAGAGGTATTTCGAAGATAGATACATAGGCAATCGGACGCTCTCTTGTGTGTCGCTGTAACGATGGGGCCACCAACTTACGGTCGGCAGAAATGGTAGATTCGAGTGCTCGCGGAGTATACTAAGAAAAATATCTTTAAAAATCTTCTTCTCAAAGAACCAAATGGGCAGGAAAGCTGAAAATTTATATGAAAGCTTCCTGCATAGAGGGAGATTCAAGTTTGTTCCAAATCAAATGAATCCCCGGGGGTACGAATGGGGCCCCAATAGGGGATCAAAGTTTTAACATATGATTTTATAGGGAAAATATTTAAAAATCTTCTTCTCAAGAACGCACTGGGCCAGGAAAGCTGAAATTTATATGGCAAGCTTTGATATAGGAGGAGAATTCAAGTTTGTTCAAATCATGACCCCGGGGGTTACGATGGGGCCCAATAGGGGATCAAAGTTTTACATATGATTATATAGGAAATTCTTTAAAAATCTTCTCTCAAGAACCACTGGCCAGGAAAGCTGAAAATTTATATGGACGCTTTCTGAATAGAGGAGATTCAAGTTTGTTCCAAATCATGAATCCCCGGGGTAGCGATGGGGCCCAATAGGGGATCAAAGTTTTAACATATGATTTATATAGGAAAAATCTTTAAAAATCTTCTTCTCAAGCAACCACTGGGCCAGGAAAGCCTGAAATTATAATGGAAGCTTTCTGATTAGAGAATTCAAGTTTGTTCAAATCAAAATGATCCCGGGGGTTACGATGGGGCCGCGCCAATAGGGGATCAAGTTTTACATATGGATTTATATAGGAAAAATCTATTAAAAAATCTTCTTCTCAAGCACCACAGGGCCAGGAAAGCTGAAATTTTAATATGGAAGCTTCTGAAATATAGAGGAGAATTTATAGTTTGTTCAAAATCATGCCCCCGGGGGTAACCGATGGGGTCACAATAGGGGAATCAAAGTTTTACCATATGATTATATAAAGGAAAATATTTAAAAATCTTCTTCTCAAGAAATACTGGGCCCATAAAAGCTGAAATTATATGAGCTTTCCTGATTTAGTGGTAAGATTCAAGTTTGTTCAAAATCAATGATCCCCGGGGTACGATGGGGCCCAATAAGGGGATCCAACATTTTACATATGATTTATATAGGGGAAATCTTAAAATATTTTTCTACAAGAACCACTGGACCAGAAAGCTTGAAATCTTTATATGAAAGCTTCTCCTGATTATAGGTGAAAATTCAATGTTATGTTCAAATCATGACCCCCCAGGGGTAATGGTGGGGCCACAATAGGAAGATAAAAGTTTTACTTTTGAAATATATATATTAAATTGTCTTCTCAAGACCAAAGGACAACATTATACCTTGAAAGCTTCCTGATATAGAGTGAATCAAAATTTGATCAGATCATACCTCACCGGGGGTAGGGCAAGGCCACAAAAGGGGATCAAAGTTTTCATAAAATGTTCATGCCTCCAGAACCACTGGGTCAGTTTTCTTTTCTAAATCACCGCTGTTGGAGCCAGGGGCCAAGGTCACTCAGGTGAGCGAT
>CAJDSM010021850.1:0-21603 GCA_903981925.1 Ostrea lurida
ATACTCTATTTTTAGTATGACCGAATGACGCGAATCACTTCTGAGTATTTTCATGCTGCTTACATCTATTTAATCTTCAGGAAGAAGAGGCAAACAGAAAATCCAACCAGTCCACAGATGTGGAGGACAGAAGCTAGTGCTGACAGTCAATTAAGGAATGCTTCTTTATCAAGTTTACAGTCCCAGTCACGGACAGATACAGGTACAGGGTAAACATGGGCACACTCAACATTACATTAAAACATGGGCACAGTCCAACAGTTACCTACAGGTACAGGATAACATCCACAGTCAACTTTTATACAGGTACAGGCGTAACATAGGGCGCACAGATCAAAACATTAAATACAGCGTACAAGGATAAACATCGACACAGGTCACTTTACATACAGGTACAGGGTATACCATGGGCACAGTCAACATTACATACAGGTACAGGGTTTTAAAACAGGGCACAGTCAACCTTACATACAGGTTAACAGGGTAACATGGCCATCAGTCAAACATACATACAGGTACAGGAAAACATGGGCACAGTCAACATTAACATACCTGTACAGGGTAAACATGGCAAGCAGTCCAACATTAACATACAGGTACATGTAAACATGGCGTGAACTTTACATACAGTAACAAGGTAAACATGGAACACAGTTCACCCATTAATACAGGTACAAGGGTAAAACATGGGCACAAAATCAACATTACAATACAGGTAAAGGGTATAACATGGGCACAGTCAACATTACAGTCAGGTACAGGGTAAAACATGGACACAGTCAACATCTACATACAGATACAGGGTAAACTGAACACAAGTCAACATTACAGACCAGGTCAGGGTAAACATGGGCACAGTCAACATTGTAACCCGTAGGGGTGTGAGAGAGAGGTCCTCCACATCTCCCTTTGCGTGTCGTCAAAGAGGGCGACTGAATGGGGCCGGTCCATTCGCGATGATATCATTCGGATGATACCGCATAAACCAAGGCCCCGTGTCATGGCAGGTGTGGTACGATAAAGATCCCTCACTGCTCAAAGGCCCTGAGTGCCGAGCACAGGCCAAAATTTACAGCCCTTCGCCGGCATTGGTGACGACTTCATATGAGTGAAATATTCCTGAGGGGGACGTAAAACAATACCCCGGTATATAATCAATCAATCATTACACAATCCTCAGCTTCTGCGTATCATCAATTTTTGAATTACGGAAGCTACTAACAAAGTGGACGTTACAGGGATTTAAAAAATCTCAGTTACAGTCGGCATTTCGCAACATATGTTGTTCTCATGATGATCTACTAGTACTTTGTCAATACAACCTGTCATTGAGTCAAATAATGGCTGGCATGTTTCATACCAATTGTTAGGTCGCTCTGTATACACTAATTTTGACTACGTATTCCTCCGTTTACCTGATCAAGGTATACGGCTTACGGCGGGTGTGACCGACTAACAGGGGATGCTTACTCCTCCTAGGCACCTGATCCCACCACTGATGTGTCCAGGGGTCCGTGGTTGCTCAGCTCTTAATCTGTATTTCGTATAAGATTTATGAGATTAATAACCGTTTTTTACCTTCAAGTTTTCATTGCATAGCTTCTGACTAAGATAAGTGGATATGTTCGAAGTGAGCGGAAATGAAATAGGAAAATCAAAATCATACGTAGAAAGGATTGGAGTTACATACCACATTACCACGCTTACATCTGTTCAAAAGTAAAGATAATAAAATAGGGAAATATGGACTTTGGATACACCAGAGGTCACTGGTGAGATCAGGTGCCTAGGAGGAGTAAGCATACCCTGTCCACCGGTCACATCCGTCATGAGTCATTTATTTTTGTTAGGTAAACGGAATAATTCGTAGTGAAAAAAAATCAGGTGTGAAACAATTGGTGTAAAATATTTGGGACATCATTCGACCTAATGACATCAGGCCCCAAGACCATAAACTGAGAATAGACTTAAGTCAAAATTTTGATTACTTGTATCTTACGATTTATAGCATAGATGTTTAAAACCACTGCAGAGTTTTAAACGCAAATCAAATGCAAAAAAAAAATACTGAAAATATTTCATTTGTTTATGATAATTATTTAAAAAGTTAGCTGGATTTGAAATTTAGACTTAATTCTATTCTCAGTGTATGGTCTTGGGGCCAGGTTGTATTTCCATGTTAATTATTATGATAGAATGGACATTGCGAAAGGAGAGTAACATCAACTTATTTGTTAGTAACTTACCTTGATTTAAAAACTGATCATACGGAGAATATGATCTTTCGTATCGAATCAGTTGAGAGACACAACCAACATTTCATATATGAATATGGAAGTTGACGACGGATAAGCTGAAGTGATCCTATTTGTCATTAGTCTGATATTAACATCTGAAACAGATATGGAAGACTCGGTGGGTTGTTTTTTTATTTCGAGTTCATTGGCAAATGCGTTGGGTTCAAAGTCGGTCCCACGCAATTCCCTAAGATAAGCATGGTGCAATATTTTTTGCTTTGTTTCATAGATTATTTCATTCGAGAATGTTTCTCTGACATTACAGACATACATGTACATGTTTACATGGTGTTAAAAGTAATTGCAGTGAGAGCTCTTTATCGTGTAACCCTACCATGGCTTCTGTTTTAAAAAAATGATATTTGAAAGGATTCGTGTACATATGTATTCAAAGTTATGTACGGTGAATGGGGGGATATTCGCGTGGGTTTTATTTCCGCTATATTCGCGATTATATCAACTATCGCGAAAATAAATCATCACGAAGTGCTGTTTGTTGTATTTGGGTATATGATTCCAGCTTAGAATATTTACTATCCTCGAAATTGAAATCATCGCGAAATGCTAAACGATAAAAATCGCGAAATGTAAGCCCTGCGAAATTAAAGCCCTTTACAGTATACTACTATTGCTGCAGTGTCCTAGATTAAACTTGTGTCATAAAAGCATTTTGTTTACTGAATCAAGAAAACAAAAATATTTATTTTTCTTTTCAGATACAACAATGCAAAGTAGCATACCATCTGCTCCTTTGGTACTACGGTCTACATCCATAAATTATGGACACTTTGATCCGCCCCCGTCCTATGGATCGTTTGATCCACCACCTTCCTATGAATCGGTCATGTCGCATAAAAACGACAGTGGTAGATAAATAACAAACAGAGATTAATATTTTTTCAATCGCTTTTAAATATTTTTGGGATGTCATGTATTATTCTGCTCTTTCAAGATTCTCCTTCAGACAATATTTTGTCCGAGAAAGCTACCCATTGATGGCATAACGTCGTTAGTCAGACTTTGAATTGAATTGAGGAAGAAAAATAACTTAAGGCGGGAAAGTTTAGTCATGCACATAATCCAGAATCAAAATACATAGGCCTGCTTTATAAAATTAATGAGCAATATTTTTCAGTACATTTCTTTCCGCAAAGCACATTCATGTGATAATACACGTATTACGTAGAACGTTTGCAAGAACTCAAATGGAACATATTTAATTTCACCATTGCGTGAAATTGGTGGAACATTAAAAACCGTTACTTCATCGGCAGTCACACTCCGTTTAGATTTGATTAAAAATCTCACCATCATCATATCACAATCCAATGAAAGTGTTCCAGTATTTCAGGATTATCTTAAATCAATATAAAGAATGATATTGAGAATAAAAACTTGATCTAATGTTAAATAAATTCATTTTTTATAAATTGAGTTGTTATACCCATATACGTCATCATTGGAGGGAGCAGCCACTAAATTGTCTGGTTGTAATTTGATTGGAGGGTGTAGCCGCTGAATTGGAGGGTGTAATTTGGCCGGTGCAGCCTGACATGCTTAGTCCATTAGACGAACCTATATTCAGACCACCGTTTGAACAAAAGGCCTATGGGCCACATCGCTCGCATTGAGTCACCCTGGCCCTGCCCTTGTTCAGTTGTGATTGAAAAGTACATTTTTACCTCCACCAAGGAGATCATAAAATCGAAGGAGTTTTTTTTTATTCATATGTGGATTTATTTGCCTGTTAGCAACTTCATGCAAAAACTAATGGTCAGATCGCTTTGAAAATTGGTACACAGATGTACATGTAGCTTGGTCTTAGGAAGTCCCCAGCATTTGTTCTTTGTTCAAGCTGTACAAACTCAAGTGAGCATAAAATATGTGGGTGGCGGGGGGTATCCTTTGTGAGTTTTACTCACAGTATTTCTAGTTTTCAAACAGCCACAATCACACGTGGTCGCAGGTTTAAAATATAGGTTACATAAGGAAAATATTTTGGTTCCAGCTGACAAAGCTTGTAACAATACAAGCTTGTTTCAGTTTTAAACACCTTTAATATCCCAGTCAATGGAACGGACCAATATGAATTACCGTACCTACATGTATGCTGAATTCCAAAACTTCATAAAAACTCTTACAAACAAAAATACATTGCTCGATCTACTAGATGTTCCACCAAGCCCCTGTCTATACTCCTCACGAAAATATTGACAGCTTCAATAGCTAGGCACTGTACAGTCTGCTTGTAATTAAAAAGTCTGGAAGTATATTTATAGGAAAATTAATGCAGGGTTTAGACTTGAATTGAAAATATGCTGGAATACACGACTGAACTTTTTAATGAATTAACGAAAAGGGGATCAGATTGATATGTGATGATGTTGTGCATTTTAGTAACATTTTTGGTGTATAATTTTAGATTTGATATAATTTATCTTAGAGATCTTTTGCCCTTCAGTAACTTCCTTTCTACATAAACAATTAGAAAATTAACTCATTAACCAGGTTACCATTGTTTTTTGTTCTCAACAACAATGATGTGTGGTGTTATTCAATCTGATAAAAACCAGATCTTTGATTTGCTCCGATATTCTGATGTCGCTACATCAGAATATCGGAGAGGATCAAAGATCAAAATAAAATTGTGTTATATAAATGCTAACGTACAAAGAAAGATAACTCTAAATTCGAGTACAATTTAAATTCAGTTTCACCGTTAACATATACTACTCAAAAACTAGGTTATACAATGTATGTGTGTAATTTACCACTAACATAACAAAGGACATACAGATACTCAGGTTATGAATGAAAAGTCATGACGGCATGAACTTTTATTTAAGCCCCCATCACACTGGCCACGATTTCACTACGCTCTCCAAGACCTTCAAGATCTAAATGATCGTAGTAGAATCGTGGTGATTTCATTAAAACGTGGTCGGTGTGACGGCAACCACGACTGTACTACGACCTTAGAACTGTCAATCATCTATCAATATCAATTCTAGCACGATTCCACTACGACCTTCACGAGTACAGTACGCTTCTTCTACGACTTTCCAACGACCATGCTACGATTATACCAGGACCACCCCACGACATCCTTACGATACCACTTCGATTATGCGATTGTTCTACGTTCTCCACGGTGCTACTACGCACGGTACGATGGTACTACGCTTACACTGCGCTTACGCGACTGTTCTACGATCTCTCGCGATCGCTTGTCATTATATGCCACTTTTTAGACCTTATGTGTGTCAGTTTTAGTTTTGCTTTGCATGAAGACTCATGGATCAGACCATCCTCCTTCAACTAGCTTGAAGCTGTACGTGGGGGTCCGGGTCAGAATAGATACCCAGCAACCCGTAATGGTCAATGACGTCTCCATATAAGTGAAATATTCTCGAGTGGGACCTAAAACATAGATAACCAATCATCAATTAGCTTTAACCTGCTCTGTATGATACTTGTACAATCCCTCTTTTTTCTTGAGGTTCGCACCATGTTTCCTCATAAAATGTGTAGGTATGTGAGACGATGATCTTATATTTGTTTGTCTACTAATCTCAACAATTATCCGACGTCATTCTGAAACAAAGTTAATTTGAAAGTCTGAAGACTCAGCCATACTGGATCGCATATTTTCTGAACCATGTGAATGATGGCAAATTTGCCGAAGTACGATGAGTCGGCAATGTTTGCTACAATCTCCATCTGCAATCACGTTCTGCGATTTGGTGAA
Source organism: Ostrea lurida (assembly GCA_903981925.1). NCBI lineage: Eukaryota > Metazoa > Mollusca > Bivalvia > Ostreida > Ostreidae > Ostrea > Ostrea lurida. Next base: position 6,046 of record CAJDSM010021850.1, read on the forward strand.
AGATCATCGTACAATATATAGGTGGTAGACATAGGCATTTGACGTTTTAATATACATTATTTGATTTTTTTTAAAATCCTCCCGTAACATTATAATATTTAATATTATAATGTTTACGGGAAGATTTTTTTAAAATCAAATATATTTAAAACGTCAAGTGCCTGAAGTGCTTGTGATGGTAGATGAATCGTACGAGTACGATTGGCGGTACGTACATTTGCGAATGGTCGTACGACAATGCAAGATCTGTCCGAGACTTCGAATCGCAGGTTCGAAGGTTTGAACATTATCATCAACCTTGCTGCGACTGACTTTTTCTCTTCTGACAATTAACGAATTTGGTGATCAGTTCTGCGCTCTTTCCAAATTAAAAAAAAATTATGTCGCAGCTAGATCGTAACCAGGTCGTAAGCTCGGTGTGACTAGGCCTCAGTAAGATCGTAGTAAGAGCGTGCTATGAACGCAGAGAGCGTGGTAGTATCGTGGTGTGATCGTAGTAAGGTCGTATTAGTCGTAATGTAATCGTGGTATGTCGTGATGGAAGCGTAGTAGCAGCGTAGTGTGATCGTCTATAAATTAGGGACGATTTTAGTACGACTGTGCCACGACCTCAATACGATAGTACCGACCGCGCTGCGCTCTTCCCACGACCTCACTACGCTGCCAGTACGCTCTTTTTTCACCACGACTTCGCTACGAATGTTTGAACATGTTCAAAATTTACGTAGCGCGGTCGTGGTCGACCACGACCAGCCACGTTCATACTATGATCTCCAAGACTTCACGACGATCATGCTACGACCTGTCACGATTTAGGCAAAAATCAAAGAAACGTAAGTAAGAATCGTGGTCCAGTGTGATGGGGGCTTTAGTGTGCACACTAAAAGTTGTGCTGTCATTGGGAGGTGTTTATAAGAAGTAGATAATTACTTCTTATTACGAACTCGAAATAAAGGACACCACAGAATCTGACAGATCTGCTTCATATTTGGATATTTTACTTAATATTGACTTTAATGGCAGACTAACATGTACATTATATGATAAACGTAATGACTTTGACTTTGCAATCGTCAACCTTTCTTCTATGTAGTATTATGGTGTGTATGTCACTCAGTTGAGTCGATACGCAAGAGCATACCATGTGTACGAAGTAAGTCTTTTAAAGCGAGGCCAACTATTGACAAAAAAGTTTATGTTGCAGGGATATAAACGAATCTTGTTATAAGTCATCATTTCGCAAATTCTACGGTCGCTATTATGACTTGTTTGCGATTACAAATTATCACTAAGTCATATGTTGACTGATTGTTTCATACCCTTTGTTAGACTGTCATTTTCGTACTAGATTTGACGACGAGTAACCCCGTTTACTTTGTTTCGACTACGGGCACACGGCGGTGTGACCGGTCAGTAGAGGATGCGTATTCCTCCATGGCACCTGATCCTGCCCTCGCTTTTGTCGGAGGACAGGTCCGTGTTGCCCTACACTCGATTTTGTATATATGTTTTGTTATGATTACGTTTAACACGGTGTTATATTAAGCCTTTAAAATGTAAATATGATACCCCCTTATAGGCCATGATACTCAGGTGACCGTTAAGACCTGTGGACCTTTTGTATTTAATCATTTGAGTAATTTGAATATAACACTTTTGTCAGTTAGACTGAAATGTTTCCGATATTGTCTCAATCTCTACTGTGATATTTCATTTGATAGAACTTTAATTATTGTAGTGGAGACTAAATTTACAGTGCCAACAATACAGAATTGAAACTAGAAATTGTGTTTTGATTCTTCTGTTACTTGGAACCCGGTCGGTAACATCCAACTTTGTTAAGACAATATTAAAACATCTTAATTAAGCTTTGATTTAGAATATTGACGATTGTCCTAAAAACTTGTCCTAAGATATATCTTAGAATCAATCTTAATATACTCGAAAACCAGGCCCCGGGATCATGAAACATCTTAAGCTTAAGTCAAAATCTTATTATTGCAATAAAGTGATTGTGAAGTCAATCATTCCAAAATAAAATTGTTATTCATTATTGTTTCATCAAATTTTTAGTTTCTGCAAATTAAGAGTTCAAGGTGACAAGTAATAAACAATTTATAGGTGATTGAAATTTTGACTTAAGTCTAAGTTTGTTTCATGATCCCGGGGCCAGGCCCCTGATTCCAGATAATATATCTCTGTATTTCTTTATGGTTTACATTAAAACTCGACAGAGGCAGATTTAAATCCGGTTTTTCCCTTTCTTTGTGCTGATATTGTTTTTTTGAGACTTCATGACGGCTGTATAGAAGCAAGACACGTAGAGCCAATAGCGAATCCTTGTCGTGTTGTATAGTTTAGACCGGAAGCCAGTATTTGAAGCGTCTATTTGAGCTAGAGGTAAACAAAATTTCGTGCTTTATACTGTATTTCTGACACGGTGTCCTCAGAAATTATTTTAAAGATATAATTATATATCGTTTACTTAAAGTCATTCAATTTTATTATGAACACGCAAGATATGAAATTACCAAAGGGCGTAAGAAAAAATCATGCCGATTTACTCTACGATTCTTGGTACGTAAATCTTGAATGCATGTACAAAATAAACCCTTTATATCATATTCAATTGTTGTTACAATTGAAGTTTCAAGGTGTTTTTTTTTCTAAATGAAGGACTAAGCCCCGACCAAAGGGGAGATAATCACGAACATTCAAAAATAAGGTGGTGTCATTTAAGAATCTTCTCAAGAACCACCGGGCCAGAAAAGCTGAAATGTATATGAAAGCTTTCTGATATATAAAGTGGAGATTCAAGTTTGTTCGAATTACAACTCCCGGGGGTACGGTCGGGCCACAATAGGGGATCAAAGTCTTACACGCAAATATAAAGGGAACATCTTCAAAATTCTTCTCAAGAACCACTGGGCCAGAAAAGCTGATTTTTTTTTTCTTCATTGCATTGCACCAGAATAGTGGATATTTATCTGAAAACTATCTGATATGGAGTAGGTTCAAGTTCAGATCATGCCCCCCCCCCTTTCCGGGTGTAGGATGGGACCACAATAAGGGGCCAAAGTTTGATATAGGCATATACATGTATTAGAAAATATCTTTAAAATCTTATTCTCAAGAACTGCAAGTGCACAGTTTGTCAAATAAACATGGAAGCATTATTATATAGTGAACAAATGGTGGTCCCCGGGGTCAGGATGGGGTCACAATAAGGGGACCAAAATTTTAAGTGGTGTTCAGTTTGTTAAATTAACATGGAACCATTTAAGTTTTTTAAATGAGTAACACCCCCCCCCATCCCGGGTCAAGATGGGGCTACAACAGGGAGAGAAAGAATTCATTGACATATGTGAGGACCCTTGGAGTCATGACTGCCCCCCCCCCCCCTCCCTTTTCAAAATGGTCAAATTTTGAAAACTAATGGAATCCCCACCCACAAACCATATATTCCCTTGTTCCTTGTGTTTGAGACAAATTCATTGACACTATGTGAGGGCCCTTGGGTCATGATTGACCCCACCTTTTTCAGAATTGTTTAATATCTTGTAAACCGTTGAGATCCCTACCATCAAACCATATATTTTCTTGTCCCTTGTGTTAAGAGAAGTGCATTGACACATGTATGAATGACCCCTGGGGTCATGAATGCCCCACCCACCTCTTTTGATTGATTGATTGATTGATTGATTGTTTTACGTCCAACTCGAGAATTTTCACCCATATGGAGACGTTACCAATGCCGGTGAAGGGCTGCAAAATTTAGGCCTATGCTCAGCACTTATGGCCTTTGAGCAGGGAGGGATCTTTATCGTACACACCTGCTGTGACACGCGGCCTCGGTTTTTCCGGTCTCATCCGAATTCAGTCGCCTCTTACGACACGCAAGGGGATGCTGGGGACCCTATTCTAACCCGGACCCCACGGGACCTCTTTTGATAATGGTCTAATATTTTGAACACTATTGAGATCCTCGCCCTCAAACCATATTTTTCCTTGTGTTGAGACAAGTTCATTGACACTTATGTGGAGGGCCCTGAGGTCATGACTGACCCCACCCTTTTTGGAATTGTTTAATATCTTCTAAATTATTCAGGTCTCTACCCTCAAATCATATATTTTCTTGTTCCTTGTGTTGAGAGAAGTGCATTGACACATGTATAGATGGCCCCTGGGGTCATGAATCCCCCCTTTTGATAACTGTCTAATATTTTGAAAACTATTGAGATCCTCACCCTCAAACTATATATTTCCTTGTTCTTTGTGTTGAGACAAGTTTGTATGTGGAGTGCCCTTGGGGTCATGACTGCCCCCCCCCCCCTTTCCCTTTTGAAAATGGTATGATTTGAAAGCTATTGAGATCCCTACCCTCAAATGCACACCATATATTTCCTTGTTCCTTGTGTTGAGACAAGTTCATTGACACTTATGTGGAGGGCCCTTGGGTCATGAGTTGACTGATCCCACCCTTTTCAGATTTGTTTAATATCTTTTCTTATTTGGGGTCTGAATCCTCCCTTTTGATAATGGTCTAATATTGTGAAAACTATTGAGATCCCCACCCTCAAACTATATATTTCCTTGTTCCTGGTGTTGAGACAAGTTTATTGGCACATACATGTATGTGGAGGGACTTTGGGGGTTCACGTCTGGTCCCGCACTTTTAAAAATTGTCAATATTGTGAAAACTGAAAACCCCCACCCCCAACCATATATTTTCTTGGTCATTGTAACAGACAATAAAAAAGAGCCCCAGGGTCTATGCCTGACCCCAATGTAACATACATGTTTATCTGTCGTATTTTCTTATTGATGAATGTTCATTTATGGGTATTGGAAGATGACAGAGATCAATTTTAGTCCATACCTTTGAACAGTGGCACATTATAAATCCCAAACTTCTGCTCTTCTCTATGAAGCATATCGGTAAGGTAAGCGATGTGGCCCATGGACCTCTTGTTACAAAAATATTACACTTTATCTTGATTCACCAAAAGGACAGATGGTGGTCAGGTGAGCGATGTGGCCCATGGACCTCTTGTTACAAAAATATTACACTTTATCTTGATTCATCAAAAGGACAGATGGATCTTATTCAGGACTGATAACTTAGTAACTGATTCCGTGGTCCAGTCAGTTAAAGACACAACTGCTTTGATTTATATCATTTATGGTTTTGGTTTTTTTTTGTTTTTTTTTGTGTTCGCAATATTAGTTCAATTTCATGGAAATGCTATTAACCACTGTTCGTTATCTTCGCATTTTTCAAATTATTTTCGCATCATTAATTCGATAGAATATTCTGCTAAAATATAAGAGAATACTAGAGTTAACCCTCTGCTTTAGTACCTTCGTGATTGTATTCTCAGAAGAAAATGCACATTCCTTGACCTGTTTCGTGCATGCCTAGAAATAATACGTAATATTAAATGCCAATAGGAACGAAACTTAACGTGCAAGTCGGATCAAGGATATTTTGGATTTATTTGGGTCACTAATCAAAAGGGCATAGACACGTTCTGAGCTAAAAATATAATGTTCAAATTTTGGATTTCCATTTTCAATGTGTACAATGCTCACTTAAGGTATTTCTAATGGTCTTCAAAAATTTGAACGTCATTTGTTAAGTTACATTGTACATGTGAGATACATCACTTAGAATTCTTGTTATGTAAACAAGGCTCTTGCCAACCTTTTATTTACATATATTGAATACGCTGGTAAACGTTTCGTTTAAAGCAGATTTTTTTTCATATTACAAGTTCATTCGGAACACAATTAAACAGTATCTAGTGTTTCTCATGCACGTCTCATTTTGTTTTAAATATGGTATTTTCTGTGAAGTAATCTTTATGTAAACAAAACCAAAACACATGCCTTGTTTACATAACAAAGAATTGTGAGCGCTGTATCTTACTTGTAACTCAACAACTGACATTCAAAGTTTGCTGGCCATTACAAATCACTTGGCTAAGCATTTTAAACTGCATTAAAAATGCAAATATAAAAATTAGCTTAAAACGTGTCCATGTCCCTTTAAAAAAAAATAGCTATATGAATTTTCACAGTACAGCATGCAACAACGTATCTAATATTTTATAGTAATTATTATTCCTGCACGGTTATCAGCTCAGAGGTAAAACGTCTAGAAAATTATATCAGGATAAATACAACATTACTCAATATTCTAAATGTAATGACCCTTTGAAAAAGGATTAGATGTTCTATCAAAATGTGCCTGACATGAAAAATTGCAGCAATGTGTAGAATTGTAAATACATGTATGTCAAAAGCTGTGATAGTCATTTATTACGTTACTTACAAACTTTCACAATCTAATAATATAGTAATGATATCAATCGCATATATCGTAATTTTTCAATCATTTTGTAGGAAACATCAGAAGTTGCAAATTCAGAAATGGCATCGCCTCAGGCAAACTAAAGATTAACTTAAATGAATGGGAAATAAACAAAAATAATATCAAAGACCCTGCACATGCGCAACACGACAAGTTCCGGTTTTCGGATTTCCTGAGATTAGCGCTGACATAAACTACGATATTTTGTTTCTTTCAAAGAACAAGAGAGGAATGAAAATTAATAAACCAATCAATGCATGCATTCGTGAGCATATATCTAGATTAACAGAGAAATTATTTGATATATTTTCTAAGCAGAACAACGTGTTCCGGCGTGCTGCATCAACGGATGTGTATTGATAGAAAAAATACCTTAAAGAAATTTCAAATACGAATCATGTTATGAAGATATTTTTCAGACTTTGACAGAGACTGTTACGAGGGTTTATGATTGTCTAAGGCGCGTGACTTTTACTAAACAGCAAACATAACGCTTATTCAGAAACTTTGAAGGACCGACTTTTAAGTAGAAAAAAAAAATAAAAGTTATGTTCTCTCGTTACCACCAATCCCTCTCCGGGGTTTTAGAGGAAATGTTGAAACACAACGTTCAGCATGACTGACGAGTACAAATGAAATATTGGCATTCCCGATATATCTATGACAATATCAGTATGTCTTCGTACTTTTTATTCGTTTGTAGCGTCCAAAATGACCAAAAGTGTTTTGTCAGCTACATGTACATGTATCAATCAAAAAGTGCAGATTGTGCGTAATTTCTTTTGAATGGTCTGTCTGCAATTTATTTTTACCCGCTATGCACTACAGTAAAAACATGATTATACCGTATAAGTAGAAATTTTAGCGAGGATTTAATTTTGGCTTTAATAGCGAGGACTTTGAGATCGATAAAATTAGATATCGCTAACAATTCATTCCAAATAATTGGTAGAGTTTTTCAAAGTAATAGATAAAAAAATCGCTAAAATTATTTACCGCTAAAATAAAATACCACTTTTTATGGAGAAAACGCTAAATCTGCGTCTCGCTAAAAATTCTACTTATACGGGTATATGCTAAGGATAAACAATTTGATAAGTGACTAATAATTATTTGCGATTACAAATTATCACTAAGCCATGTGTTGACTGATTTGTTTTCATACCCTTGGTTAGACCTTTTCTTTTTTTTTAAGCTCAAAACGTGTCATTTTCGTATCAGATTTGACGACGGGTAACCCGTTTACTTAGCTTCGACTAAGGTTCACGGCGGGTGTGACGGTCAGCAAATGATGCTTACTCCTCCATGGCACCTGATCCTGCCTTAGATTTTGTCGGAGGTCCGTGTTGCTCTACACTCGATTTTGTATATATGTTTTTGGGACTACTGATGGATTATGGTTAACACATTGTTTATATCCAATAAATTTACAATCTAATTAAAATTACATCCTTTGATCCTCTCACACCTTGTGTAGCGATCTATACGTGAGCGGATCAAAGGATCTAATTTTCATTAGATTAGATAGTATGTTTCTAAAAATTATTTCGCCGTAAGCGTGAATTCATAAGCGTGAAAGGTGTAAGTATTGTATTCGGGTGATTGCCTCTAATATGGTGAGTCGACCATATTGTCAAGAGCTTTTGTTTTCCATTAGCTGCAGAACTGTAGCGTTATGGTTTTTATATTTTTGACTAACCATAAGAATTAGGGAATGAAAGTTATTAAAGTGACCAATGCCGGAAAGTGGAGAAATACACCGTCAACCGTGCGCAGAAAAACCAGCGCCACAAATTGCACAAAATTTCTATGGGAGGACCTGTAGCGTTATGGTCAGTCAAAAATATATATATAAAAAAAAACAAAAAAACATAACGCTACAGTTCTGCACCTAGTTTTCCATTTGTAAATCATATATCCTGCTATTACGCGCACATGTACATGTATAAATATAAATAAAGGTCCTGCATTGTTTTTATCTCCTAGGGCAACTTTAGATTTTGAAGTTGAAAATAGCTAGTTAAAATAAACTAGGGTTAACTTAGTGTCCAACAATAACAGGGGTTGTTGTTGTTAAAGACCTCATCGTACAATGTAGTATTTGTTGATTTCTGCAAACATTTTCATCAAATATTGCACCATTTGAATTTTCTCTTCATCTTCACTCCAAACTACCAGAAGTGAAAACATGTATAAAATGAAGCATCCGATACTGATCGATAATCACTTACTGAAATCTCTCTCTCTCTCTCTCTCTCTCTCTCTCTCTCTCTCTCTCTCTCTCTCTCTCTCTCTCAGTTTCCCATCACGTATCCAGTATAGCTGCAGTCTGTACAGAGATGCCAAAGTTATACTTTCCTCTTGATTAGAAATATTTTCGCTCAGATACCATTTAACAACATTCAAATAGTGGGTCAGAATTTTATTGAATCAGTAATTCTACAGATCTATAATATACAATAACATGACTGAGGTATGAAAATGTTATAAAACATAGAACTAAAACTACACTGTATTGTACTATCAATGATATACACAAGATTTTATATTGGAAATTAGAATGAAAAGCATTGATAGGGAAACACAAAGTAGGAATAAGCACGGACATGAACGTATACCGTCATTATGCATAATATTCGCTAATTAGGTAAATAATCTATTTATCATTTCGGTAAAGTAAATAATCTATTTATCATTTCGGTAAAACATGATATATTATCAGATAATGGATTTACTTGACCAATTTCTGAATGATACTGATGGTATCTCAATCAACTGGGGTTTTTCTTTTTGCCATTTTTTTTTTTTTTTTTGCCTTTTCTTTTGCCAGTTGTAGTGCAAGTAGTCGTTTATTAGTACATCTTCCTTGTACTAAGAGACACAGACTTTAGTCAATATCAATGCGACAAATTAAATCTCTCAGAATGTCTGGTTTCGATATTTCTTATCGATTTTAATTTTTTTTAAATAGAAGAACAACAATATCTATTGAAGATGAGTAAGTATGAAAATGCTTACAAGTTCCTTGTTTTCTGGATTGTCTTTATTATACAAAAATTATGCTAGATAAAATGAGCACAAATGCTAATGATATAAACAAAGCGGGAAATAATTCAACGTCTGCTCGATCAAAACAGTCGGAATGGTGATATGTTCGGAATAGGTTCAACATCCACACTGATCTATATACAGCTTAACCTGAAAAAAAAAAAGATTAATTGATTAGATCTATTAGACCGTTTACATGTACTTACATATTTACATTTATTGTTTAATCCCGTGATAAAAAGCATTTTAAAAAATGTTTTGATGATATATGCTTATAACTGCAAAAAGTCAATTAGGCGTCACCTTCGCTAACCAAGGGCATTCGGTCTACTCCGCTCCTCATAAAGTTGATGGGGGAGCGGAGTGGACCGAAAACCCTTGGCTAGCGAAGATGAACACTGTCGAGCTTGTCGTCTGCATCTCGACCCCGCGCAGGAAACCGGTAATTTTATCTGTAATAGTAACTGCATACTATTCCCCTGCTGTAATTATTATTACCCATATTGGGGGAGGGGGGTATTACAGAGTGTACATATAACCCTACTTCCATTAGTACAGACTTATACTCGCGGCCCGAGCGTTTGCAGAATAAAAACAAATCTCCAACTCAGACACCATAAATGCACCACATTACATGCCTAAAGAAGTTAATCTTATATTAAAATGTCTATCCAAACACGCAAAGAAATACAAATGTGGGATTTTTCAATAATGTCGCTATCAGTAAATGTACATATTGGAAGCGATAAAAATGACCAGCTGACACCCCTAAAGATTATACCTGCACTGTTTACAATAATAGATAAACATGAAAAGATTTGAATGTTTGTCAATCATTTGATGTTTATGATATTTAATTGGCAATCTATTCAAGAGTTGGATTATTAATATTTTACAGCATCGCACTCTCTTTTCTTTTGCATACAATGTATATATGCTGTTCTTTTTGGCTGTTCTGTTAATCGCACCTTATTCAATTTGTATGCACACACCGTTGAAGATATGAGACCACATCATTCAAAAAATAAAAATCCATTACATAAGCATACGCTGCGGATAATTACGATATATAATTCAATTGATCGATATGGAGGAAGTATGTGTTTCTTTTTTCTTAATTTATCAGTATAAAGTAGCTGTGGATATATATTCTTCCATCCCCCCCCGCCATACCCATTTCCCTATTTTCCTCCTCAACTGTTCACAGACTTATATGGGAGAGCATTATGCCTTGGGTCTTCTCTAGCTTCTTCTCTCTCTCTCTCGTCGGTTCGATCTTCATCTCTCTTCGTCTAATCCTCTCATCTCCTCTCACTCTCTCTCTGTGCTCTTCTCTCTCTCTCTCTCTCCTGTACCTACATGTAATACCCTAATTTTTTTTTCGAAAATATCATTTTCTGCGTCAAAGTCGACACATTAAGCCATTATCATACCTGGACGGTTGCATTAGTATCTACATGTAGGTGTAATGTCTAATGGATTTAACAATATACCTTTAGACAAGCATGCAAGGCGGAAATGGTAGTGAAGGCCCACTACAATAAGGGGGTATAATTCAAATCGATACAAAATATAACTACAAAAACCAGACACACACGGACTAGTGATCCCCGAGCTTTGAAATCCACAGCGAATATCAATATTTTTCTACATTTGTAAATCGAATTAGAAATGACGTTTTTCTCTATTACTATCTATTACTACGGGATTCCCAGGATGAACTTGACGTCTAAGCGCGCAGGAATTTCAATTGAAATTCATCACTGTGAATTACGCCAGCATTCTTGAGGAAAAGCCAGGCAAAATAAATCTGAATATTGGATGGTTCTTTACAGTTCCCGTGATATGAGTGTATGGTTGTATTTCTCCATACCTCGGCAAGCAAACAGGAACCATAGACATTATAATTATATTGTGTATGAACACACGTTGGGTTAATGTTTCCAATAAATATTAAAGGGACATGGACACGTTTCGAGCTAAAAATGTTTAGATTTTCATTTTTAATGTTTACAATGCTCACTTAGGGTATTTTTAATAGTCAGCAAAAATTTGAACATGAGAACATGCATCACAAATCGCTAGTAAACCAAGCTCGAGCATGTTTGTTTAATATATTGAATATCTAGTATACGTTCCGTTTAAAGACAGATGTTTTTTTTTTCAAATTACAAGTTCATTCTGAACACATTAAATAGTTTCTAGTGTTTCTCACATCTCATGGTAATTTCTGTGAAGCAATTCTTCATGTAAATAAAAACAAGGCTCGGGCTTTGTTTACATAGCAAAGAATTGTAAGTACTGTATATATAAATAATATACGGTACCATTTTGATGCACCAGATGCGCATTTCGACCAATTATGTCTCTTCAGTGATGCTCAAACCGAAAAGTTGGAAATCCGAAACATGAAAGTAAAACTTTAAAAAAAGTGACAATGCAGTGCCAAAGACCGGAGCCAAATACTTTGAAGGATCAGAGCTATGCCTGAGGGAGATAATCCTTAATTTTGATATGAATTTCTAATTTTACTATTGCAATTAAATACATATCCGTATTTAAAGCTAGTAACATAGTACATAGCAACTGGGCTGTAGAGACTTGAAAGTCACAAATGACGTTCAAATTTTTGCTGACCATTAAAAATACCATAAGTGAGCAGTGTAAACATTAAAAATGGAAATCTAAAATCTAAACATTTTTACTCTAAACGTGTCCATGCCCCTTTAACTGTACATATGTAGACAATTTTTAATCCCTTCATATTTACAAATATTTATTTTAAAAATGTAGAGAAATTTAATCAAAATCCATTTTCATATCTATTTCAAAGGATAACACTTCTTTTAAAAATATAATTAGGTTTTAGTGACCAAGAGGCTTCCCTATGTTTTTGTGCATACCGATAATGTCAAATGAACTATTATAATTCTTCCGTCATCTAGAACTTTGTGTGTTTAATAATACATTATACCCCCTTCACACTCACGGATTTTTCTTAAGGAACCTTACGTATTCTACAAATCCGTAAAAAGTACACGGATTGCTACGATTCAGACACTTTTAAGAGCTATTTAAGAACGATTTAAGAGTATTTGAGTAATTTACGGTTTATTACGAATTCTTGCGATGTATTTGCGGCAAACATTTACGATTTGCTCCGAGCGAACACGGATAAATACGAGCAATTTATTGCATTTTACGAGCTTTTTAGGGATTATCACGAGTACTTTACGGAAAGTACGATTTACCTGTTAACGTGTTGATAACGCTTGTTATCGCTACGTTTGGGCTAGCCTAGAATGCCGTTCAAGATCGTAGCGCTACCGAGCCCTACGCAGCCGCTACGATCTTGAACACAGCCCAGACATTACTTGGAACAGAATGGTACAGATTAAAATTGTATCAGCAATTTCTACAACTGCTCCTTTCACTAGCCCAACATACTCGTAAAGTACCGGTAATCGTGTAGATACGTAAAGTGCTCTTAATGACTCTGAACAATCCGTAAAGCGATTGTAATCCGACGCAAATTAAATCGTAAATATTACTTAGGCGTTCGTAATAATCCGTAAACAACTCGTAACTATCTGTAACATATCGTAAACTAACCGCAAAGATTCGTTTAAAAACACTTTTACGAGTGTTCTATGGATTCTTAAGAGCAGTTTACGTGTTCTTGCGACCAGTTTACGATAGGTACGGATTGTTACGAGTGATTTACGGGTTTATTTAACGGAAAAAGAAATCCGTGGAAAATCGTAAATTTTTTTTGACATGTCAATAATTTTAGCCGAACTTTCACGGATCCCTGTTAGTGTGTGCGAGCTGTGACGAGTTGTTAACGGATATCGACGAGTGATTTACGAATGCTTGCGATTGACTACAAATCGGAGATCCATAAGGGCTCGTAAGAAAAATCCGTGAGTGTGAAGGGGGTATAATGCAAAATCCAACATTTTAATTATGCCTTTCATCGAGGAAAAAACTCGCCTATGATTAAAAGTACATATAGTAATTTTATTTCTCACAAAACTGATTGATTTTTACGTGATAAATTGAAAGAATACGAAACTAAAAAAATAAAAATACGACATTTGTCCCTTTTGATTTCCCTGCTACTACATGTACTACTAAATGCAAACATTCGGAATGCTCCGGGCATTATCATGTTAGTATTGCTACTATAGATACAAACATTCGTAACGCACTGGGCATTATCATGTACATGTAAGTACGGTACTTAATATAAGCATTCGGAATGCTTAGGACATTATCATTGAAGCACTGCTCCTAAACGTAAACATTCGGAATGTTTTTGACACTATCATGCGAGTACAATGTACATATACTGCAAATAAACTTATAATCTACAGAATGCATATACTGTTTTCTTCTAAAGGACACGTTAAACATGAATGTGGCTCTAGTTTGAACTTTTTTTCAAAACAGTCTCTTGTTGAAAGCTCGTGAAGCTTAGTAAAACCGTAAAGCCCTATTAAAAAATTGTGTTCATGATCATGGATTTAAGTAACCGAAGCTACAAGATTGTCATATATATAGATATGAAGAAATTTAGAATCTTAGAAGAAAATGACACATTTTTGTAAAAGATTTTTACAAACATTTTGCATTGAAAAATATGGAGCACACTTTTGTCTAATACCTTAGCTTTCAGAAAATGCTGTTGTCAGTAATTAGATCTATGTTAAAATGATAATATTCTAACTGTTGTCAGATTGTAAAATTGATATCAAATAGATACGCGATAGAGTCACGTGTCTCCCAGCAATATTATCTTTACTACAGGAGATGCTTACTCCTCTTGGGCACGTGATCTCCCCCTGGTATACGTACCCAGGGTCTGTAATTGCCTATAGCTAGCTCTTATTTTGTATTCTGTTTGTGATTTACGAAATTGGTCACTTTTCGTCATCTTTCACCTTGTCCTAAAAGAGTTTCCTTTTCTTTTTTGTCCCCCGTTAATTCATTAAAATTGTTCGAGTTGAAATCAAATATTCTAAGTTGAATGACATGTTCTCACTCACCTCTGAAACAGGGATAAGGTACGTATCGGGACCCTGAGCGACGGACACAGATCCGGAGATGTCCGCGTTTGTCCGTAGAAATTTTCTCTTTATCTTCCGCCTCGTTGTCGTCATCTGAGTAGGTTTCAGTAGGCGTGGCCAATACGTCTGGGTTCAATTTCCCTTCTTCAACTAACTGTAAAAAATTAAGAATTAAAAATTGTGTTTTTTAGGAAAGGAACACGACATATTGAAAGATCTAGCCCCCATGCTATAAAACTTTGATGAGCTCAATTTTGATCTACATGTACATGTAAAGGCCTGTTTACACAGCAAGTAAAAAAAATACTTGTGTAAGACATGAGCACCTTACACTTGTTGATTAGAACAAGATCTATTACCTATGTCTGACACACAGATTTCCAAAATCTTTTACATAATAGATCAGTGTTTACATAGGAAGTTTTGACATGAACGTATGTCTGACTTAATTTTCCACTATCAAGTTTCCAGATTGATTTCGTCTAAGTTATATGGCCTCCTAGCAGGGACAGAATTCTACTTCTCACACCAGCCAATCAACTCATTGGATCAAATGTTGTCTGACGCGTGCCTCATATCTATTGTTAGATCTTGACTACGGATTACTCCGTTTACCTGATCAAAAGATACACTGTAGAGCTCACGGTGGGTGTGATCGAATGGCAAGTGCTGCTTACTCCCCCTTGGCACCTGATCCCACCTCTGGTGTGTCCAAGGGTCCGTGTTTGTTCAACTTTTAATTTTATATTCCTTACAGGAGGTATGAGACTTATCACCGTTCGTCATCTTCACCTTTCCATAGTGTACTAATAATCATAGTGTTTCTATCTAATTGTCCATGTAAAGGCAAAGATAACGAACAGTGAACAATCTCGTCAGTCCCAAATAGAATACAAAAACAAGAGTTGGGCAAACACTCCATGTGAGATGGCCGGTTACNGGTGTGTCCAAGGGTCCGTGTTTGTTCAACTTTTAATTTTATATTCCTTACAGGAGGTATGAGACTTATCACCGTTCGTCATCTTCACCTTTCCATAGTGTACTAATAATCATAGTGTTTCTATCTAA
>CAJDSM010021857.1:68-13039 GCA_903981925.1 Ostrea lurida
CAGGGAGGGAGAAATGGCGACGGTGCGGCTGTCTTATCTTGGAACCTTGTCTGCTTAGGATGGACATCCGATCCTCCTAATACACAACTATAAGCTCAAATTCTACAACCACATCACCATGTGACTCCGGTAACCGAAATTAGTGTGTTAGTCCACATCAGGTTTGGGAAAAATGTAATTCGTCATAGACACAATTTCTATATCGGGAATCTATCTCTGGCGTGACTAGGGATTGACCTGCAGCCACTGCCAGCAGAGTAGGGCGGGGTCCAGGGAGGGCGGCATCTTCTTATCTTGTGCACCTCCTGCTTAGGCGATGACATCCGATCCTCCTATAATCAACTATACACAAATCTAAGCCATCGGCACATCGACCACATATGACTCCGTACAATTAGTGTGTTAATCACATCAGTTGGGAAAAGTCATTCTCATTCCATTGTCTTTCACTATCTTATATCTCTACATGTACATACATCACATCCAGTTAACCCTCCAGTTGTTGAGGCGTTGGCATTATGGCAGTCTCGTGATCAATAGATCTGCTGTAGTGGCTAGAGCTTAACCTTAGCCGGTGTCTACGTTCTCTAATATATTTTAACCTTTAATGGTTGCTACAGGCATCAGTCCTTCTTGATGCTCAGTAGTTTCCCAGCTACAACACATGCCCACCGCCTTAACAGCACTATCCAAACACTACATATACATCAACATAGCACTAAGCATTTCCCTAGCTTCTCTCTCACACACCCTCCCTACTCAACTAATATTCCCCCTTTTTATATAATATAAAAAAAAAAAATAACAAAAAACAAACATAAATACAAAAACAACTATTATCTTCTGTTACTTCTTCTCTATAATGCATGTTTTTGTTTACTCTCCTATCCTATTATGCATGCATCTATTACATTCACAAAAACATTCATTAACCAGTTAAGTCCTATTTTTTAAACCCCATTAGGTTTAATATCTCTAAATATTAAAAATCAGGCTTAACCTGAATTAAACATAGGATTCAGAATCCTATTTCCCCTCTTATCAATTAAGTCATATATGCTTTAAACTCTTCCATATCATAGCTCAAAACTAATCACATATACACTTAATCTATTAATTAATGCTGTCAATTAACGCACGGTGCAGAGGCCATCTATCCAATAGGGAAGAGGTCTAACGCGTTCTGTGACTTTCTTAAAAGTCAGGACGTGCGAGTTGGTCAAGCTCCACGGTTAAGGCCCCAGTCACACTGTCATGTTCGGCATCTAGGTTTCCGAATAGCGTTTGAATACAACCACGTGTTTTGGTGACAAATTTGTTGCCCGTTTTAATTGTTCCGTACATTTTACCTAGGTTGTTACTCAGGTTTTCCTACGTTTGTTTGACGGTTTATACTGACGTATTGCCTAGGGAATATCCGGTTTTTTATTAGCCCATTATGTTACTGCATTTTTAACTAGGATTTAATACGATTTTAATATCGTATTTGTACAGTTTCATCAACGTATAGACACGTTTATATCCCGTACTTACATGTACGTTTGGACTCCCGTATAGTTTAAGTTTTTAGTAGGTGTATGAACCAAGGTCCACTACGTCTTCCCACGATTAATTAACGTTTTTCCTAACGTACAAAAAGAAAAACCTCCTCACCGTTATCATCTCACGATCAGCTAACGTTTTTATTAACGGCATTTCTACGTTATCGTGTAACGTTTTTCTACCGTTTCATCTACAATTTGATTTTTTGCCCACGTATATTATTGAGGCAGAACCAATTATAAACGCGGGAATCGAGTGAGGATTGATCTACGTATAGCCGACGTATATAACCTGATTCAATTTAACGGCACATCGATACGTTTTCCTCACAGTATGTGCGGTGCTCGCTAACGGTTTTTAAAAACGCTAGTAAAGACGGGAATGGAGCCCGAAACGTGACAGTGTGACTGATGACTTCTAACGGGAGACGTATAAAACGTAATAAAATACCGTGAACTACGAACGTAGCATGAACCTGACTATACTTGTGTCCTAACGCAGACACCCTATCAAAACGTAAACACATAACGTACAAAAACGATTTAAAAAAAGTAGCATAAGTCAAAAATCCCTTATCGTTTCCCTCGCACAGCTGCGCTTTCATTACGCATTTCTAACGTATCATGTACGTTTCTGTACGTTTTTCTAACGTTTTCAGTCTATCGTTTCAATTTTTGCCCACGGTTTGTATTGTGCAGACCTAATAATAAACGGAATCGATGAAGGATTGATCTACTACTTATGCCACGTATATAGCCGTTTTCATTTACGCATCGATACGTTTTCCTACTGTATATAGGGCGGATACTCGGTACGTTGTTTAAAAACGTAGTAAAACGGGAATGTGCGCAAAACGTGACAGTTGTGACTGAGGCTTTAAACACTGTCGGCCTAAAAATTCAACATTCGACCACACACACAGCACAGTCACACAGAAGGTCTGTCACACACATCAACACACACAACTATCCTTTCGTTGTTCGGCCAGTAAATAGGGATGTTTAGCGGACCATCTAAATTATTAGTAGACAAATTGCAAGGCATTTGCATGGTGGGTTTTTCTGCAAACGAATCCGTCTGGGCTGCTCCCTGTCCAACCGATCCTTGCCTTGGACAACTTGTTCAATCTTCTAGAAGACCGGTCTATCCCCGATTATATGAGGGAGAATCCGAGGGGTCGATCGACCACAGATGAAGTAATGTCACCTTATTCTTCAAGAAGCCCATCCCCCGATTATACTGTGGGGATCCGTGGGCGATCGACTCCGAGAGGAGGACCATTCCATCCCCGGATCTTCAAAGAAGACCAGTACCGTTTCTAGGGATTCGCGAAGGGTCGACCACCACCGTCCCCTCGACGCAGCCCACCAAGGTTGGCAAGGGCCCCTTCCAGGGCAGTCCGCACTTAGAATTGTTCTATGATTGAATGAGCAACATTCATTTGTTGAATGAACAGCAGAATCCCAAAACCAATTCTCCGCAAAGAAAAAGGTCTTGGTTCGGAGTGGGTTGCCTACAGGTTGATTTTGCCTATATAATAGAGGCTGTGCCACATCATTTGATTTGTAAATTTAAACCATTTGTTAGAAGGCTGATTCAACTGTTAATAGTGGCTAGCATTTTATGGTCGACCTAACTAGAAGGTTCGCCTATTTTCGTTGTCTTTCTCGTTGGTGAGGGAGGGTGTAGCGAGCTTCAAGAGGTACGCAGGTCCGACTGTCCGTCCCTGAATAAGGCATTAACTCAGTAAACTGCTGCTTCCTGGAGTTTACAACCTATCAGTAGCTTTAGATTTGCATGCTAAGTTTGGCCTGATTAGGCAGGCTTATCAGTTGAACTTTTCTGATTAGAGGCCGACCCAAGGCTTCCCCTACGTAAGGGTACGACCCAAGTATAAATAGTAATAAAATCACTTTTAGAGAGGAAAACGATATTAATCATTTTTGTTTAATCATTTGAAAGAGGAAAATTGCTTTAAGTTTGTTAGAATTTATCGAACCCCCAGATCCTGGAATCAACCGCGGTACGAACTCCCTTGACACGAGTTACATTATTAACTTGATGACTCATGTAATACTTTTAACGGAGATGTTTATTACGTATCAGAAAAGAGGGGAGGGGTGGCTGGACCCTTATCCCTCCCAGTAGTCTACATGCCATGGTCAATGTATGTGTTCGACTAACAGAAATGAAACCGAAAAGTTGCTATATGAGCATTCGGGTCGGTGTAATGACCTGATTAAGTGTAAAGACCTGATGAGCGCATAGATTGAGCAATAATTACCATTTGTAACAGTGGGTTATTGTTGGAAATATGATATTTTCAAAGGCTTTGTTCTAGATTAAGTAATACATCTTGCTTTCAAGTAAAATAAAAAATTAAAAAAATAAAATTTTGCATTTTTCACATAATAAGTTCACCATTTTTCAAAACCCGAGGGGTGTAAGTGTCCCTGATTATTTTAGTTGAATGACCTGATGAGATATTTTCTCAAAATATAAACATTTATGCGATGTTTTGGATGCACCCAAATTAATTTTTGTATTTATGATTTGGATATATATTTTATGATACCTGAACCATTGTTTTTATAAATGGTCCAGCCCTATTTCAATTATTTTAAGGATTTAGAATAAACACCGATGGGTGTAATGTCCTAGATATCGGAATGACCTGATGACGATGATAGAGTGATAAATAGAAGGAAAGCCCTGATGACACTCTTGTTGTTGATTTAGAATGTAAACAAACTTAATTTCTTTGTTTTGTGTATTTATTTGAAATGATGTCTTAGGAAGGTATCTATAAATTAATTATATGTTTAGACATGGTGTATGATCAAGGTGAGTACTAAAGTCAGTAATATCGGAATCGTACGCTGAACGAACACTGATATGATACATATCATTGATAAAATCATAAATGCTAAGATCAGGTCAGAAATTTTGTTTAAATAGTAATATTGATAAAGGTGATTGAATGATCTGAAAAAGATAAAGTACTTAAAAGAAGTCAATAGAACTGGGAAATACCCGGAACAGTCTAAGTTGTTTGTACGAATTCGAAATATGCCATGCATTGAATTTTCAATTTAATGATTTTTTTCAATGCATCCAAAAATTTGTAGTTAATTATGGGTTCCGTGAGAGGTTCAATTTAGGGAGAAAATTAATTTTGAAGTTCCAATATTAAAAAAACACTAATGTTTAAATTTCATCAATTTAATATAACTCCAAACGTTGATATTCTAAATACAGACCGAACAAAGAAGGTAATAGCTTTGATACCAAATTAATCTAGACAGAAGAAAAATGCACCAATTATAAGATGAGCAATAAAAATGAATTTTTAAGAATCCTACATATACATGTATCAGCAAAATTGCTTTTTAACCGCAAAAATTCATAACTTACAGAAACAAATTTTTTAAAAATGGTGAATTTTAGAATTTGTTACATAATTTAATTCTCTGATTTATTGAGGTGGTAACCCTCTATTATAATTTGCCGAATTATTCTCTGTGATCTTCGTTATTTGTATAATGCTTTACAACTATATTGTGTCTCTATCAATTTTATCTAAGTGCAAATTTTGTTACATGTATATATTTCTCCATTTAATTCATTCTAAGTGAGAATAAAGTGTAAGTTGAAATTTGAAAAATTGAAAATTGCAATGATTTAATAGTTTGAGTAAACCAATCCCTGGTAGTCGGGGAATCCAAGTTTGATAATTGAGAGGAAGGACCACTTTGAATGTACACCCCTTACTACTTGATAACCCTGAATACCGCGATGTTACAAACAAATTAATTTCAATTTAAATAACAATTTTAATTTTTCAATAAGCAGATACAGTTTCATTTTAGAGTAGAAAATTCAATCCATGATTATAGTCTATATATTATATATAAAGCTGTGCATGAAGTTAAAGCCAAAATAAAGTGAAAATAGTAATTAATTGCTGTCCATCTCCACAGCAAAGAGTTTAGAGTATTGCGTCTAAGTTATATACCGATAAATCATCTATTGCTGTCTTTGTAAAATATCTACAGAGTTAATCAGCTTTTCCCAGATAGAATTCGTGCCCCGACTACACAGCAACATATCTTCGTTGTTCAAATGATATGTAAAGTGATGGTTAATACTGTCGATATGATATACATGTTCACCGGACGAATGACTATCGCATATAGGCGACTTTGTTGAATTTAGATTTTATCAAATGATGTTTCGTCAAAATTCATTTTAAGGGGGGGAGGGTATTATATACATAACCAAAGAATGTGTTTACTTACTTTCCGATCTGAGTTAATCAAAAATACCAATGCATCGCCGCCAGGAAGCAGACAAATTTCAATTAAAAGGTGGCGGCAAGAAAAAAAGTGGAGTCGTCTCAAATAATTTCTAAAATAAGTCTGAGTGTAACCCGCGTCAAGGATGCTTTGCTCATTATCATAAAAGCCAATTTTGTCCGTAAACCAACAACCTCCAACGATACAACACATATAACACATCATTAATATAAGATTGTAAACTATATAGCAGACATACAGAACAATAATAAATGTGGAGTAGGGACTTGTTAGATAGTTGTCTCCCGGAAGTAGAATTGCTCTTAAAGATCGAGAGATATGATATTAAAGTCTATATGTAAAACGAGAATTCATATGTAAATGTAGAAATGCTTGCACATATGTTAGAGAATTTCCTAAACTCACAGGAGAGCAGTTCTCTGTTGTGTAAACGTTCAAGTAATATATAGAAAGTTAAAAAAATCATCATAATATCACTATTTCAGTCCATAGTATAGGATGACACTAGCTACTTAGAATAAAATGGATATCCAATCCTTTATAATCATGTGATCCCACCGAAAGGGGGGGCGGGGGTGTCCGACTACTGATACCTTTCGAGGCTTACAGTGTTGTCAATCAGTGTAGATTTTGATATTTGAAATTAGTACAAACTTGGATTCGTGGCAACTGTACTCGAAAGTATGAGTTGAAATGACACCCCCCCCCCCCTTTCCGGGGAAATCTACATGATGATAAAGGATTGGATTCCATTTATTCTAAAGTGTCATCTATAAAACTATGACTTGAAATATGATATATGAAAGAATTCTTAAACTTCTTTAATGTACTTAACGTTACAAATACAGAAGAACTGTCTGTTTAGGAAAAATTTCTACAATGTGCACATTTTCTCATACATATTATAATTCTCGTTTACATGTATTTGTAATAATCAGCTATCTCTCATCTTTGTTAATGGAGACATACAGTCCGCTCGTCCATTATTTTGTTTTTGTTGATAAGTTTTACAATGTATATAATGATTGTATAATGTGTGTATCCGTTGAGCTTGTGTTTAGCGAAAATGGCTTAGAAAATGGAACAATTCCTTGACGGGGTTGACACTGCTATTATTTAGAAATTATTGGACGTCCATTTTTTCTCCTTGCCGCATTTAATTGAAATTGTCTGCTTCGGGGCGATTTATTTGATTAATCAAAATGAAATAAGAAAGACATTTTCTTGGTTCATTAATATACCCTCCCCCCCCTAAGAATGAAATTTGAGGAAAATCATTTATGAAATCTTAATTAAAAAGTCGCCCTAAGCAGAGTACTCGTCTGATACATGATATAGTCAACGTATTAACCACTTAATACATGAAAAGAAATTTGTTTAGTCGGGCAATCTTATTGGATAGCTAATTACTTGATAGATTATTTAAAAGATCGCATAATATGTATATAACTTGACGCATAGCTCAACTCTTGCTGGTTATCGGGCGTAGCAGCAATATGTGTAGATCATTGACTATAATGTGCATATTCAACTATTATTTGGCATTTAAACTTGACAGCTTATATAATATATAGACTATATAACTCATGGATGAAGTTTTACTCAACAATGAACTGTATCTGTTATGAAAAAATTAAAAATTGTTTGTTTAAAATTGAAAATTAATTTGTTTTGTACATCGCGGTATTTCAGGTTTCAAGTTAGTAAGGGGGTGTACATGTCAGAAGGTCTTCCTCTCATTATCAAACTTGTCCCGCGGTATCAGGATTGGTTTCTTCCAAACTATAAATCATGCAAATTCTTCAAATTCAAATTTCAAAATACATTTATATCTCCCACTAGAAAATGAAGTTGAATATGGAAGAAATATGATACGTGTAAAATTGCACATAATATAAAATTGATAGAAGACCACATATAGTTGTATAAGCATAGGTGACAAAAACGAAGATCACAGAATATAATTGGCAAATTATATAAGAGGGTTACCACCTCAAAACTCGAAGATAAAATTTATTAACAAATTTAAATTCACATTTTAAAAGAAAATTTGATGTCTGGTAGTTATGAAATTTTTTGCGGTAAAAGCATTGCTGTAACATGTGATATGTAGGGATTCCTGAAAAATCATTGTTATTGTTATTGGTTATAATTTGCGAAGTTTCTTCTTGTGAGATTAATTTGGGTATCAATAGCATTACCTTCTTTGTTGGGTCTGTAGTTCTAGAGAATTTTCAAAGCGTTTGGTTGAATATGTTAAATTGGAAATTTGAAAACATTGTGTTTTTTAAGTATGGAACCTTCAAAATAATTCCCCAAATTGTAACCTCTACGGAACCCCAAGATATACGTACACATTTTTGGAGTTGCATGAAAAAACATGAATGAAATTCATGCATGGCATATTTCAGAATTGTACACAGACAACTAGACTGTTCCGGGTATTTTCCAGACTTTCTATTACTTCTTGTTAAGTTACTTGTTATCATTTTCAGATCACTTCAATCACTTTATCAATATTCTCATTAAACAATAATTCTACCGTTTGATTTTGGTATTTTATCCAATGAATATAATATCAGTTGTCGTCAGGGTCGATTCCGATATCTTATGATTAGTATCACGTTGCATCTACACAATGTCTAAAATAAATAATTTATAAGATAGCTTACTAAGAATCATTTCAATAAAATACACAAAAACAAAGAAATTAAGGAAAATTTTGTTTATTTAAAATCAAAAAGAGTCCATCAGGGCATTTCTATATCACTCTAATCAACTGTCTATCAGGTCATTCCGATACTCAGGACATTAACACCCTCGGTTTATTCTAAACCTAAAATAATTAAATAAGGCTGGAACATTATTAAAAACAATGGTTCGGTATCATAAAATATATATCAAAATCATAAATAAAAATAATTTGGGTTGCACAAAACATCGCATAATGTATAAGTTTTTTGTAGAAATATCTCATAGGGTCATTACACTAAATATCCAGGACATCACACCCCTCGGGTTTGAAAAATGGTGAAATTATTAAGTGATCAAAATGCAAATTGTATTTTTTTAATTTTTTATTTTCTGAAAGCAAAGATGTTAGCCTTAATCAGAACAAAACCTTAAAATATCATATTTCCAAAATAACCAACTGTACAAATGGAATTATTGCTCACTCAGGTCAATCAGGTCTTTAAAACACTTATCAGGTCATTACACCACCCGAATGTCTATAAGCAAACTTTTTCGTTTCATATTCTGTGTCGAACACTATCATTGACAAGGCATCGTAGGAACTGGGGAGGATTAAGGGTCAAGCATCCCCTCCCCTCTTTTCCTGATAACGTTAACATTCCGTTAAATATTACATGCATAGAATGTAACGTGTGCAAGGGAGTTCGTACCCCGCGGATTGAGTTCACAGGAATCTGGGGTTTCGAAAGATTCAACAAACTAAAGAAATTTTCCTCTTTCAAATGATTAACAAAAATGCATTAGATATGTTTTTCCTCTCTAAAATGATTTTATTACTATTAAAACTGGGTCTACCCTTACGTAGGGGGAAATGACGCTTGGTCGGCCCTCTAATCAGAAAAGTTCAACTTTGATAAGCCCTGCCTAATAGGCAAACTTATGCAGCAATCTAAAAGCTACTAGAAATAGTGTTGGTAAACTCCAGAAGCAGCAGTTACTGAGTTAATGCCCTTATTCAGGGACGTGAAACAGTCGACTGCGTACCTCTTGATAATTTGCCGTACACCCTCCCTAACGCAGAAGAAGACAACGAAAAATAGGCGA
This sequence comes from Ostrea lurida, assembly GCA_903981925.1. NCBI lineage: Eukaryota > Metazoa > Mollusca > Bivalvia > Ostreida > Ostreidae > Ostrea > Ostrea lurida. The sequence goes on from CAJDSM010021857.1 coordinate 9,725, forward strand.
ACCTCTAGTAGGGTCTCGACCCACAGAAAATGCCTAGCCACTATACTAACAGTGAATCAGACCTTCTAATAAATGGTTTTTAAATTACAAAATCAAAATGTGGCAAAGCCTCTATTATTATAGGGCAAAATCAGACCTGTGGGCAACCCACAGGCCGGACCAAACCTTTTTCTTTGCGGAAGTTGCGTTTGGGGATTCTGTGGTCATCAACAATGATGTTGGCTCATCAATATGCATAGGACTATAATTTAATAGTGCGACTTTGCCCTGAGAGGGGCCTATGCCACACATGTGTGTCTCTTGTGCTTGTGTCGAGGGGACGGTGGTGGTCGACCCTCGGATTCCCTAGAGTACGGGGTACTAGGTCTTCTTGAAGAGTCCGGGATGGAATGGTCCTTCCTCGAGTCGATCGCCCACGGGATCCCCACAGTATAATCGGGGGATGGGCTTTCTTGAAGAATAGTAGTGTACATTACTTTCATCTGTGGTCGATCGACCTGCGGATCTCCCTCAGTATATACGGGGGAGACGGGTCTGGTCTAGAGATCTGAAGGGTTTGTCCAAGGCAAGGGAGGTTGACAGGGAGCAGCCCAGACGGATCGTTGCAGAAAACCCACCAGCAAGTGCCTGCAATTTGTCTAGTAATTTAGATGGTCGCGCTAACATCCCTATTTACTGGCCGAAACAAGAAAGGATAGTTGTGTGTGTGTGTGTGGTGTGTGTGTTTGTGTGTGTGTGTGAATGTATTTAGGCCGAAAGGTGTTTAAAGCGCTCAGTCAAACACTGTCGACGTTTTGGCCATCCGCGTTTTATCTAACGTGTTTAAAACGTACCCAGTACCGCGTATATACGTAGGAAAACGTATCGAATGCGTGAAATGAAACGGCTACATACTACGATGGGCTATTACGGTAAGATCAATCCATTCATCGATTCCGTTTATATTCGTCTGCACAATACAAGTAGCGGTGGGGCAAAAAATGAAACGTAGATGAAGACGTAGAAAAACGTACAGGATAACCGTACATGATACGAGAAATGCGTAATAAGCGCAGGAGCTGAATGCGTAGAGAAACGAAAGGGATTTTTCTTTGGTATTACATTTTTTAAAAAAATAGCGTGTTTTGTACTGATAGTGTTTACTGTTTGTCGATAGGTGTTCGTTTAGGACAAGTATAGTCAGGGTTTCATTAAGTTCGTGTAAGGTTTTTTATTTGCGCGTTATGTATAGCGCTCTCGTTAAAATTCACAGTCACTACTGCACGGTTTTCGGGCGATTCCCGTGGCTTTACCTACGTTTTTAAAGAACGGTAGCAGCACCGAACTACATACTAGTTGAAAACGATATCGTGAATCGTAAATGAACACGTATATAGTACGGTGGCTATACGTATGATCAATCATTCATCAGATCCACGGTTGTATATTGGTCTGCTCAATATAATACGGTGGGCAAAAATCAATGCATAGATTGAAAGCGTAGAATAAACGGTACACGAATAGTAGAAATGCGTAATAAAAGCACGTAGCACTGATGCGTAAGAAACGTGAGGGGTTTTATTTGTATAACGTAAGGAAAAAACGTAACATTAATCTGTGGGAAGACGTAAGTGGATCCCGTTGGTTCAAACACTGACTAAAACTTTAACTATTAGCGGAGTAAACGTACATGTTAATACGGGATGTTAACCACGTGGATCTATGTACGTGAGTGAAAACGTACAAACTATACGTATTAAAAACGTTAATAAAATCCTGAAGTAAAAGTGGTAACATAATGTGCTAAATAAAACCGGATTATGTCCCTAGCAATACATAGATACGTAAACAAACGTAAGGAAAACCTAGTAAAACTAGTAGAAAATGTATCGGAGAACAATTTTTAAAACGGCACATTGTTCACAAAAAGTGAGTAGTAATTCAAACGTGTCGAAAACCTAGATGGCCGAAACGATGACAGTGTGACTGGGGCTTAACCGTGAGTTGACCAGACTCGCACCTTTCTTTGACTTTTTTAAGAAGTGTCACAGATTGAACCGCGTTTGTATTTGTATCCTCTCTCCTAGTTGGATAGGAGTGGAGCTTCTTGACACCCTAGCGTATTAATTGACGTTAATTGACAGCATTAATTAATAGTTTAAATGTATATGTAATTAGTTTTGAGCTATAATATGGAAGAGTTTAAAGCATATAGCTTAATTGATAGAGGGGAAATAGGATTCTGAATCCTATGTTTAATACAGGTTAAGCCTGATTTTAATATAGAATATTAAGACCTATATGGGATGTTTAAAAATAGGGACTTAACTGTGTAATGAATGTTTGTTGTGAATGTAATAGATAGCATGCATAATAGGATAGGAGAGTAAACAAAAACATGCATTATAGAGAAGATAGTAACAGAAGTATTAATAGTTGTTTTTGATAAATTTAGTTGTTTTTGTATTTTTTTTTTATATATCATATAAAAAGGGGGAATATTAGTTGAGTAGGGTGTGTTAGAGAGAGTAGGAAAGCTTAAGTGCTATGTTGATTGTATATGTAGTGTTTGGATAGTGCTGTTAATGGCGGTGGGCATGTGTTGTAGCTGGGAAACTACTGAGCATCAGAAGAGACTGATGCCTGTAGCAACCATTAAAGGTTAAAATATATTACGAGACGTAGACACCGGCTAAGGTTAAGCCGTAGCCACTAACAAGCAGATCTATTGATCACGAGACTGCCATAATGCCAGCGCCTCACAACCTGAGAGGGTTAACTAGATGGTGTGTGTACATGTAGAAGATATAAGGATAGACAAAGGACAATGGTAATGAGAATGACTTTTCCCAACTGATGTGATTAACACACTTAATTGGTACCGAGTCATATGTGGTGTGTGGTTGTAGAATCTTGGTGTATAGTTGTTATAGGAGGATCGGATGTCAATCCTAAGCAGGGAGGTGCCAAGATAAGAAGATGCCGCCCCTCCCTGGACCCCGCCTATTTGCTGGCAGTGGCTGCAGGTCAATCCCTAGTCACCGCCAGCAGATAGATTCCGATTAGAAATTGTGTTATGAGAATTACTTTTCCCAACTGATGTGACTAACACACTTAATTGGTACCGAGTCACATGTGGTGTGTGGTTGTAGAATTTTGGTGTATAGTTGTTATAGGAGGATCGGATGTCCATCCTAAGCAGAAAGGTTCCAAGATAAGAAGCCGCACCTGTCAGCATTCTCCCTCCCTGGACCCCGCCTACTTGCTGGCACCACCAGCAGATAGATTCCGATTAGAAATTGTGTTAGTACTTTTGGGTGTATATGGTTGTGAGAA
>CAJDSM010021857.1:22653-44002 GCA_903981925.1 Ostrea lurida
AATTTGAGTAAAGCAGCAATTCCCATGAATGCCATACAGGAAAAGGTCACCATTTGAACAGAAAATTATATGAAAAGGTATACAATTCTCAAATTCAAAATATATGAATAGGGTGGGGGTCTGCGATGTCAACGGCACGTCCCTACCCAAAAAATTATGAAGTGGCCCCCCCGGGACAACCCCCTCTTCCTCTCAATGTAGCTGTAGTAAATATTACAGATATTTACTGTGAAAGTCAGTTGGATACATTTGGCTTCATTGTCTTCGGCATTTTAAATGTCTTGCGCACGGAAGCGCATTACAGATTTTATCACAATGCAGCACGAGTAATATAAGAAATTAATTTTATATTACACGAGGGCATTTAAACTGCCAGTGTCCGTGAGGCGCGCTTCATGGAAAGTAAGCGTTGCAGGTCTGTAGATTTTCTTTATTTATCAAGATCCATCCGCACACTGTTTATATCTACTCTGCATTCATGAGTAAATGGCTATCATTACTTAATACACGAGCATTGGAAATATTTCTCCTTGAAAAGAGAGGGCGCACACCACGACCTCAATAGCGTCAATAGAAGGAATATATAGAAAATTCAGTCTTATTGTAATTAAGTGTCATTTAATTAAAGGACTTTTCTAAGAATTACGTTTATTGACTGAACAATAAAATAGCTGTACAATGATTTTAGTCATAGGGTAATGGTGTAACGAAATGTGTAAATATTTTTTACATCAGAATGTCTTTAATATATTACCAAATTTTAATCTTTATTTTGGGGGACTAGAACACAGATAGATATTGTAACGTATTTCCCAATACGCTTGTAGGCCACCAAAGTTCGTGCCTTGTCAATTCAAGGGTTCGAGGTGTAAATAGAATTACTACTTTTCTTAATCAAACAATAATTAGGGATACTATTAGAAATTGAGCCTGCAAATATATATAAATATGGCCTAACCCTACCTAGGTTAATAATTACTTTAAAATCAAGGGAATATACATGTTAATCACGTACTACAAAAATCAGGGTTAACCAATGATTTGTAATGTATAATTTTATAATCTGTCTGACAAGGGGCAAATGCTGACCACCCTCTTACCAACGACTGACAAACCTTCAGGCTGACGCTTGTACTGCAGCCTTATCAGGACACATCAGTACAAGTGACAGCCCTTCAACCGCTGGACTCTCTGTATGTAGCCTTATTTCAGGCAGACACTGTGAACCAACGGCCTGGTCGTCAGTCAGTCAAGTATTCTGTACAGGCGAATTTATGTGGCAAGCTGCAAGCCTCTGAGATCGTGCGGCCCTCTTAACTAAGGTCAGCCTATTAAAAGGACAGCCTCTATTCCTCCACTCTAACAAGACATCTGGCTTACTCTCGTTAATTCTTTATTTAATACAACTTACTGTTGTTACTGCCACCACGTCTACTCTTCTTCTGACTAACAATTTAATGATCAGACGATTGCTTTGCCTGCGCCGTTTTTTATAGTGTTAGGTCACGTGATGTGTTACATTGAATACTACAATGTAAAAACTGGATGGTCGCCAGCTATATTCCCGTAATATTACAGATATGTCTGAAATGACGTGTAACCAATGCATATACTATGAACGGAACTAGTTGAAATCAGGTGTCTGTGAACGTAAGTAGTTAAAATCAAGTGTCTGTGAATGGAACTAGTTATCACATGCATGGGTATCTTTAATGTATCTTTCTGTTGTGATTCAATTTTTTGAAAATTATGTTTTGTAACCTGCATTGTAAATTTTACTCAAATTTCCACAAAAATAATTATCATGCATAAAGCAACGCCCTTCCCCCTCCCCACTATTTTCGATGACATACTATTCCCGTTATCATTGCATGCAAACTTGATATTCTTAAATGCAAGTTCGATCTATAGACTGGTTCCCCCATTTTGAATATTAGTAATAGAGAATAGTTGTTGTGGAAATGTAAATTTTAAAAAATGAAAAAATTCGGTGTGTCTGTGGATGTTGTTTACAATGTATAATTTTAAAGGCTGAATCGATGATTTGGATGCATGCTATTTATAGGATAGTAAGGATAAGAACGCCCGTAATTTACAGTGTAAGAGGTTACTGAAAAAATGTAGGTCATTTCTCCAACAACTGACCATTCTGAAAAAACCGTATTACGTGGTGCTATGACATGTACGTATATTATGCAAGAGTTTTCTCTACACGTCAAACTAATATTTGTTTTTTTATATAGAGACAACCTGTCAAAAGTGAAGAGAAAGAAAGTCACCCCCCAGAGATTTCCGATCCCCAAATCAGACGTGGATGTAACCAGTGTGTGCTCACCTTGGCAAACACCCGCCGCCAGAGGGCTCCACTTGAACCTTTTATGATGTGTTTTAAACATAGACCTTATCTACGTGCTTATGGATGTTTCGATTGTAAAGTCTCTGTCTGCTTAAAATGTACAAAGCAAGAACACAGCAGACACACGATATGTGAACTGTTTGAGCTATCTGAAGAATCTATTACTTTTGCCAAGGGTGAAAAGATAGGAATGTCGCCCAAGGAAGAGTCTCCGTCTAAGGACTCTGTTGTTGGATCTGAAGTCCGTAGAGGTTACGAACTTGTAATCAACCAAGCCAATAAACAAGCTAATATTCTGCATTCCATGGTAGATGCAATTCTCCAAGACACTCTGAACTCTGTAAATGAGATGAAATTCAGAGACATGGAACGTGTAGGAGAAATTGAAAAAGAATTTAAACTATCGAGCACAAAAAATGATGACGAAGATTCCTCAAAGAACACCATTCTAAATGCTGAGATAATATATCAAAGAGAAGGAAATCTAAATAATCGCGTTTGGGAAAAAATAAAATTTAGAGCACCAAGATTTCTTGAAGGAAAACCTAATATGAAAGACATAAAAGTTCAGTTCGGAATCATCAAGTCGTCAATTATTGAAAGTAGAAAGCAGAAGGCAGCAAAATTGATGTCCAAACCAATTTTGTTACTTGCAATTAATTCCCGCTCAAAGTATACATTGTATGTAAGGTATTATCACTCAAAGATGATTCTTCAAAGCGGCACTGGTCCAGAATTGTATACACTGAACGAAGAAGGGGAATGTTTGGACACAACTCAGACAACGACAGGACTAGGCATGCCTGCGGGATTGGCAGTCATGGAGGACGGAACCGTACTGTACAGCGATTATTGTCACAAGCGTGTCAGAATGATGAAGTCCGACAAATCCGAAGAAACACTGTGTAGAGTAGAGGGTAAGCCGAACGGCATTTGTTGTACCAAATCAAGGGACGTCATCGTATGTCTTCAAGACTGCTCCGATTCCAAAGGTAAAGTAGTTCGATATGACCATAATGGAAACCTGAAGCAAGAGTTCACGCATCCATATCTAAAGAGTCCAACTGCAGTTTGTGAAAACATCAACTACGACATCTGTATCACAGAGGAGAGCATGCGCAAGGTTATTGTAACTGATAAGGAAATGGATGTCAGATTCATGTATGATGGAAATGTGAAATCCTGCGAATTAAAGAATTTCACACCCCGTGACATTTGCAGCGATAGTTTCGGCCACATTCTTGTAGCGGATTTCAGCAACCGGGCAATCCACATGATTGATGAGAATGGCCATTTCATGCAGCACCTTCTGACAAAGAAAGATGAACTCTCCTATCCTCATGGACTGTGTGTAGATAGTGAAAACAGACTGTGGGTCGCTGAAAGATTCTCTAAAAAGATCAAAGTTTTTCAGTATCTAACCTCTTGATACATTTCACTCCTTCTTCTACCTAAAGTGGAATACCTTCCGTGTACAAACAAATAAGTATGCGCGGTTAAAGGGAAATACACGATACATTACATCTACAACAGAATATGTTCAACGCAGAAAATAAAAGTACAATTATGAAATTTATTAAAATATTCTGTGCCATATCATAAGAAACATAAAATCTTTATAGAGTTTCGGGTTTCGTTTTTTTACAAATAGCTTACACGAGCTTTCCTGATCGCCTGATATATCCAGCGTCTGTCTGTCTGTCTGTCTCTGTCTGTCTGTAAACTATATATATATTCGACTTCTCCAGAACCGCAGGGGCAGTTTTAACCAAACTTGTCATGAAACGCCCTTGGTTTCATCAGAAGTTTTCAAATAATAGATCACATCCTTTGCAAAGGGAAGACTTAAAATTCCTCTCAAGAAGAACAGGGCTATGATTAGTCACATCAACAATCATGAAAATATACAAATACTCCTAGATAGTGTAGATTCAAGTTTGTTTAATGTTCAAGGTGGGACCACAATAGGGAAAACAAAGTTTTTTACGAGCAATTTGTCATATTAGTATCCAGGCATCAACAGAGACTGCAGATGTCTCGTCGAGAATTTTAAACTTATAATTAAATTACAAAATGAAGCTCAGGGCCGTAGCTGCGAGGGCTCTTTAACATGCCAACGCCTTGACACGACTCGGGGCCTTCGTTTTAAAGGTTATATCCGAAAGGCTCTTGATTCCCATTTCTAAATGCCAATCGTTTGGCGAAGGAGCAATCACTATGTTTTTACTTTGAGTGCAAGTGAGGCTCAGACGTATGGGTTACGGAGCGAACGCTCTACCACTGAGCTACCGTAACCAGTTCGGCTAGAAGATAAAAATACCGGTACGTGAAGACGTGCTGGAAGATGCGTTGGAAAAATCTTCTCAGGTAGTGGAGATTCAAATATGCTCAAGTCATAGCTCCACAGGGGTAGGGCGGGGACCACAATAGAGGGACAAAGGTTTATATGGGAAATTATAGGGAAAAAGGCTTCTGAAGAAGACCAGCAACTAGGACTAGTCATATCAATACAAGCACAATTTCAGTTTATTCAAAAATGTGTAGTGTCGGGCCACACAGTACGGAATAAAATTTTGACAAGGCTACCGATGGGGAGATTTTTCATCAAATCTTTCCTTATTAATATGTAAGAACCCACAGGTAATCTAGATTCGATAAACATTGAAGGGGGAGGGGACAAAAATATGAGATCGAAGTATTAGATGGAAATATATAATCTTTCAAAATTTTCTTTCGAGGGTAAATATCTTTAAAATCTTTTTTTAAAAATATCTCCAGAACAGCAAACCCATGTTAGTAAATTTGATATCCAGTCTGAATTCAAGTCCAGTTAAATCGCAACCCTGTGGGCCTAGGTTCAGATTATAGTATGGGTTCTAAACTATTTATTAGATTAAAGACGGTAAAGATCGTTCAAAAATCTCCTTCTGAGGCATGGTCAAGTGACTCAGGTGTGCGCTGAGGCCCAATGGCCTCTTGATCGAGGAAAGTGATGTCATTAGTTTGCTCGCAAAATGTGCTGCTACGAGAGCAAATCATCGATCACTTTCACCGTCAGTACAATTTGCTAGGGAGATTTTTTTTGATTTGTGTGAATTATTGCAATTGTTGATCAATAATTTCAAATACACTTTGAAATGCTACTATAGCATCCTATCTGTGGACGTCATTTTTCTGAAAATGACTGGAAAGATCTGTATTTGAATGAAAGCACATCCCATATTCTGACTCCACATAGTCTTGCTGGAGTGGCGAACTGTTCAGTTTCCGGGCATTTGCTCTATTTGTCGAGAATCACACTTAACGTTGACAAGTTCCACAATGGAATGTAGGACAAGACGAACGAAGTAAATACCACAGTAACAACAACATTGACACACCAATTCATTCGAAGAACCAGTGAAGTTTTCATCTGCTTCTTCCGGAAACCTCGTTTTATCAAGTCGCCAAGTACATCCGAAATTTCATTCTGTTTAACTGGCTTGTATCCAAGATCCCGTGACGCTTTCTTGATGCAAAAGTAATTGGTGACGCCCATCTTGTATACCTTTCAAAGGAACAGGAAACGTTTACAAAACCAGTACTAGTAAGGTATACACTAATTACTAATCATTTGATACTTTATGCCTACCTCCATTCTCGTTAAAACAGGCTGAAAGTCGTATATTCCCGATACTAAAAAATGTATCATTTCAATCATCCATGCTGAAAGTAACAACAAGATTTCTATAGTGTTCCTGGAATAGCATGTGTCACTGGCAGTAGTATAGGAAGTCCCAGTATATAATAAATTGCCCAAACTTAAGGAACACACGTGCTTGAATATAGACGTCCCAGCATTTACAGTTACGACGGAGGGTCATACCAATCCTTGAATGTCCTAAGCTTAGCAGGCAACATAAACAGTATTTTATATTACAAGACACTGAAGTATACCAGTACATTTTATATACCATGCATTACTTACCAATACAGCACATCAGTTGGATTGGGATTTGGAGTCTTGGTAAGGAGTAACCCAACCCTTCTATCTTGAAAAGCAATATATATAGCATGGAATCAGAAATCAATTTTGAGCGACAAAATACATGAATATGTGACACAAATTTCATGAGCCTTACTTACAAGCGGGCGGAAGAATGCGAAGGTGTTAATGGGAGCACCGTCTGATATGAAATAAGCTTGTCCTGCCTGAAAAAAGATTGTAGTTTGGATATAAAGATTGATATTCTGCAGTATTTTCAAACAGACACCAAACAATTCATTTTGATAGTAACTGAGAGTTGTTTAAATACTGCTTTGTGGCTCTCTTCTTTGGTAAGCGCCTTGGCTGCCAAAATATGGGCCTGGACCATATTGTCCACGTGTAAAAAGTCCGTCAAAGACTCAGCACCGAACAGAGCTTGAATGACCCCTGTCTGTGCCATGTTCTGGAAAAAATATTCAACATCATATCGTACAAAATTGATAGACACAAATTGATTGAATTTGGTTTACAAAATCTTAATCACTATGTCACATGATGTGTTAATTGTTTCTATAAAAGATCAAAGATCTCTTACCACTACTCTTGGTATATGACGTAGTTCGCCGACTCCATAAACTCCACCTAACCGGAGTGCACATGTCCTGAGTACGCATGCCTGGTCTGCCTCAAGTACTCTTTGTTCTGCAATTCTTTTCGTTTTCGAGTAATGATCTAAAAACTAAAACCATTTATTTTCGTTATGTACACCGCGGTCTGTTACATTTTAGGCAAGATTCAAACACACGATACAAATACTTTTCTGGCACACTGAATTTCTAAAATTCACCAGTAACCTTGATCCTTGCCAAATAACTCTTCCTCTGGGTCACAACACTTTGCTTGCTAAGAATAATTTGTCCAATATTTTTATTATGAAGTTAGTCTGAGACAAGTATGAAAGTATGAAGAAAAAAAAATTACCGATGGTCTTGGTCAAATGACCTTTTTCTAAGACTTTATGGTTACACGCAACATGAGGACCTACCAATATGTGTAGTCCATACGATGCTTTATACCTTTCCTAGTAAGTACCTTAACCATAGCCGAGTATTGGTTCTGGATTGTCTGTTTGTCTATAATCTTTTGTTCCAAGTATTAACGTACAAATTTTGGCCCACATCTTTTCTTACTGAGCTTGACCTTGGACAAATGACCAAAGTTTAGGTCCTCATAAATCATATTCGGTTATAACTTATAAGCAATTTTTGAGATAAATCTGACCCAATCTTTCCTCTCCATTACAAAGTTCTGATCCAGGTTGGAAGATGTGCAGACAGACTGATTCCAGAAGTAACACCATACAACTAGTGTGTTTGTTTGATGTTCCTCCCCATCACGTATACCACTATATGCAGGTAATGGAGCACTTACCTCTCCTAATGGCGGGTATGGTAGAGATTCATCCCCGTTACGTATTTCCTGACCGCCAAATACGACGTTGTTAGAACTTGTATACACCAAACGTCTGATGCCGTGCTGTAGACATGCTGGAGAGAAGCATGAGCAGAATTTACGATGTTTCCCCCCAAAAATGACAATAGTTAATACGTTAAAGAAACACAGAAATTGACTATTTCTAATATGCTAGAAAAAGATGTACCTTACCGCGAATGACGTTCTCAGTCCCGTTTATATTGACCTCTCCAATGAGTTTAGCGTTAAACTGAAGTAAAAAGATCAAGATGCAATGCATGGCTGATACTCGATCAAAGCTATGTAAATTAGGGTGGCTATGGAGGTTATCCATGCTAAATATGTTTCATACATACAATATTCATGTATATTACGATGGACTGATCAAAATTTGGGAAACAAACATTCTAGTGTGTGATTAGAAAGCAGTCATTGTCAATCTCAATAGAAATATACTCCACAAAAAAAGTTAAGGGTCATTAAATTAAATTCACATTTATTTTTTGATACAGAAGTTTTGTTTGTGAGAATGATATGTTTGTGTATACCGTTCATTCTCCTTTTACCGGCACGTGTTTAATTACCGATTTACCGAAACCACGTGCACATAGGATGTTTACAATATGAAACCCCCCAAAATGTAAGTGGTCAAGGAAAAACAATTCTGTGTAAAAGAGTTTAATTTTCAAACATTTCTACAGAATTTTGAAATTTTAACCATTACTGACCTTGACTGATGACAAAATGACAAAACTTTTGTATCAAAAAATAAATGTGAATTTAATTTAATGACTCTTAACTTTTTTTGTTGAGTATATGTATTGATAATAATTACTAATAGATAATGTAATGAAAACCGGTGATATGATTTTGTCCGCCGTATGGCTCGTTAATACCAAGACCAAATTGTATAATTCCCTAAACATAGAATATACATGTACACCACAGTTTCAATAAGACAAATATTGTATCTTACAGTCAACAGAATAGGTAAGTTATTCTGTAAGCAGCACTATAGGTAGAATGGGTAAGTTATTCTGTAACAGCAGCCTATAGATAGAATGGGTAAGTTATTCTGTAATCAATGCTATAGGTAGATAGGGTAAGTTATTCTGTAAGCAATGCATAGTGTAGAATGGGTAAGTTATTCGTGTAGCAGTACTATAGGTAGAATGGGTAAGTTATTTGTAAGCAGTACTAAAGGAAGAATGGGTAAGTTATTCTGTAAGCAGTACTATAGGAAGAATGGGAAAGTTATTCTGTAAGCAGTACTATAGGAAGAATGGTAATTATTCTGTAAGCAGGCACTATAGATAGAATGGGTAAGTTATTCTGTAATCAATGCTATAGGTAGAATGGAAGTTATTTCTTAAGGCAATGCTATATGTAGAATGGGTAAGTTATTCTGTAAGGCAGTACTATAGGTAAGAATGGGTAAGTTATTCTGTAAGCAGTACTAGAGAAGAATGGGTAAGTTATTCTGTAAGGCAGTACTATAGGAAGAACGGGAAAGTTATTCTGTAAGCAGTACTATAGATAGAATGGGTAAGTTATTCTGTAATCAATGCTATAGTGTAGAATGGTAAGTTATTCTGTAAGCAGTAAACTTAGGTAGAATGGGTAAGTTATGTCGATATAATAAAGTAACAAAGTTGTGTTGGCAGTTTTTGTCATGGCTTTACTTTGAAATAATTGAGAAATGTTCATACAAATTCAAATATCAATGACAAGTCAATAAAACAATTCAATGAATATTGCAGCATTATACTGCAAATTGTATAAAATGTCAAGATATGACAATATGCAAATGTTCAATGACAATACGCAAATATACTTCAATGTCAATACGCAAATATTCAATGACAATATGCAAATGTTCAATGACAACGCAATGATCACAAGTGGGTTTACCACACAACGGGCCACACAATGGTCTTTTCAACCGTATGTATGATGTAGAAAGCACAATAACAATGGCACAATGACAATGACAGAAGCACAATTATTGGATGACAGACCCTGGAATATAACAGAGCCTACACCAGTGCTTCGCAAAATTCGGCCATGTCAAGCTGGTCCACACGAATGTACAGCCATTGTCAATTTCTAAAAGGAAGTAATTTTTTGCGCATGCCTGGAGGCAGCGAAAAATGACGACACCTACCGAAAGGGGAATTAATATAGGGTCTCGGAGTTATCTTTCTTAGGCTATCTAAAGCTCTTTTCATCTCCATAACACGACTTAACTCATATTGAGTTAAGTCCGATTATTCTGTAAGCAGTACTATAGGTAGAATGGGCAAGTTATTCTGTACATAAGCAATGCTAGAGGTAAGTAGTATTCTCTGTGTACCTGTTCTTTGCCGGACATCCCAAACGACGCTAGATGAAACACACAATCCACACCTCGCAATGCTGACGCTACATCCTGGTCCTTTGTTAAATCGCACTGAAACAAAAGTTCAATGTGTTGTCATTTCTGACAGATACTATTTCTTTCTCACTAGATATGTACCTAAAAACAACGATACTATCAAACCGAAAACAATTAATACATCCATCACGAGCTGATGTGGGGGTTCTCTTAGGCCGTGAGTTGTAGGACTACTATCAGCCGTCATTTAACTTTTACACTCAAAGTCTTTCTTTTGCTTCATATGAAATGAAAGATCCTAGTTTAAAAGTGTGCCAGGAAGTACATAGACAGACCAAGAGATGTATGTGACTAAGCTCAACAATCTGTCTTTTGATTGATAATTGAATTAATCGTAATTTCATCAAGCGAGCGCTTTACAAATACAGATCTAAAATCATCAGATATATCATTTGTTTACCACGTGAACTTCATATTTTTCAATTAGTGTTTTGAAGTATCATGCACAGAAAGAAAGGAAAACTTTGACATGGTATTGAATACACTGTCAAGAATCTTTTCGAGAGCCTGTGCTTTTGTCGTTTGTCAGCCAAGTGTATCAAGATTTCTTGTGTGCTTGTCATAAAAAGTCTAAAAAAAATTTGGGCATGCAAGCGGTTATCATTTTTTTTTTTTACTAATATTATTATTTGAATTTATTACAAATAGAAGCGGGCAGGTCCGTAGAACTAGATTACAAATTCGCATGGCCTTAGATAAATTTTACAATATATGTAATCAAAATTTTGACTTAAGAATTACATTCATGAGGAAATGGATATCAGAAATCACAATGTAAGTACGTATATATAGAGATGTATGAGTAAAATTTCAACTACAAAATAAATATGGATGTCTGTTCATATCATACATTTTTGTGTACAGGCTTTATTCGTCTTGTACGGTTTTAAACATTTTATATATACCTGGCGTCTGGTTCCAATATTTACCTGTACAAAGTCACTCGGCCAACCTCGGAATATTCGTACCTCATACTAACATCGACTGTATGACGTAAACCGCCATTGAAAAGATGGCTGCGCCCATGTGTTTACTGTTTACAAGTGTTGATCTTCATATAAAACTTTCAATGTCTGTAATTGGTTTTTTTTCCCCCATTCAAAACAGTGTTAGCATCAATTCTGAAGTGTAAAGTAAAAACACTGTTGAAATTACTCCATCTTTTATAAGAACATGTACGACCTAAGTTAAGCAAGCGCTGTGTTTTCCCTAAACGGTTAACAGGCGGTCGAATCACAAATGAAAGGCGGATACGCATATCGAATACTGTCATACAACCGAGGTTTGATGTAGGTTCCGGAATCAGCCCTGTGACAAAGTTACGATCTGGTTATAATCGTAGAAATGTTCCAAATACTTACCTTACAAAAGTTTACACGTACTATGGTCACTAGAAATCTTCCAAATATCTTCACCCTGTACAAAGTTACACGTACTACCGGTAATGGAAATGTTTCAATACTCTTACCTGTACAAAGTTACACTTACTACCGGTAATAGAAATCGTTCCAATACTTACCTGTACAAAGTTTACACGTAACTACTCTGCAATTGAGAAATGTTCCAATACTTTACCTGTACATAAAGTTACACGTACTACCGGATAATTAGATGTTCAATTCACTCTACCTTACAAAGTTACACGTACACGTGATCGGTAAATTGGAAATTTCCAATTATTACACTGTACGAAAGTTACACGTACTACCTGGTAATGGGAAATGTTCCAATACTTACCTGTACAAAGTTTACACGTACTATCACCGAGTATGGAAATCTTCGAATACTTACCTGTACAAAGTTACATCGTACTACCGGTAATGGAAATTTCCAATACTGTACCTGTAACAATAAGTTACACGTACTAGACGGTATGGAAATGTCTCCAATACTTACTCTGTTACAAAGTATCACGTATACTACCGCTATGGAAATGTCTAATACTTACCTGTACAAAGTTACACGTTACTATCGGCTAATGAAATATTCTCCATACTTACTGTATCAAAGTTCACACGTACTATCGGTCTTAATGGAAATGTTCCGTCTTATTACCTGTACAAAGTTACACGTTCTACGCTAATGTGAAATGTTCCAATACTTACCTGTACAAAGTTACACGTACTACCGGTAATGGTAAGCTATACTTACCTGTACAAAGTTAAGCGTACGTGACGGTATGGAAATGTTCCAATATTACCTTACAATAAGTTATACTTACGGTTAAATATGTTCCAATACTTACCTTGTACACGTTACAGCTGTACTACCGGTATGGAATGTTCAAATACTTTACTGCTGTACAACGGTTACATGTACGACTGGTAAATGGAAATTGTTCCGCGGGACTTATGTTCCAATACTTACCTGTACAACGTTACATGTACGACGGTAATGGAAATGTCCCGGTACTTACCTGTACAAAAGACATGTTGTGAGCCAATGGCCATTCAGGAGGCACTATATCCACTAAGATGACTTTCTTCCCAATTTCTGCCAGCCGTCTTCCGAGTTTGAACCCCGTGTACCCACCACCTCCAGTCACAAGGTGGACGTCATCCATGTCGTCACGTGACAGTAGATGTCTCCTTGACACACTGCCCAATGCCATTTCAATACTTCTATATAGAGAGAAAAAATCTTGGGTATTGCACAGCAATTCTCAAATCAATTGGTTGTTTTCATTACCGTTATACGAGGAAGAGGCGTGTTCAAATTTGTCTGAGAGAAGGTCTTGCATGTGACACTGCCATTTGGGACATATCAAAATTTCATACCAGGAATGTTGATGATAATAACATGTTGGGTTTGAATGATTTAGAAAAGGGAAATACAAAGCTAACATAGATGTTTGATGCTAAACATTTTATAGATACTGAGCAAAATAGCAATCATATATTGCATGTTTTCGGCAAAATGGTGTTAGATTTCGAAGTTTCTTTATCATCAACTTGTTATAATAAATAATGATGTCCCATATCTTATGGCCCGGGGCATATGGGTTTTTCCCCCCGAGTCTCTCCTTTCAACTGTACCTTGTTCAATAACCTTGTGATTTTGACCTTGGATCCGCTTGTGGGTTTACTGTGAGGGGATACTGGTGTTTTCTGAGTGCAGACTATTCCAGCGGTACATTGTTTAAATCCTCCGTCTCTTTTCAAGAACATTGTGATACAAAATTTTTGTTTTTTATGATTTTAAAATTGCCCTGCTATGAATACTAACATAAGCTTATGTAATACCTGGCGTCTGATAAGACATAAGTCTTACAGTATTAAGGTACTAAGTATTACAGTACTAAGCCTTTTACTGAAGGTGTAAGTATTACAGTACTAAGCCTTTTACTGATGGTGTTGATTTGGGACAAGTGTTGTGATTTCAAATTTACTATACGTTCTTTGAGATTCTTCAAAATTCACATTTGATTTACACCACTTCTTGTTGTGGAACAATACGTCTGAAGTTTCTCTTTGAAAGCAGTTGATATTTCTGTCAGAGCTTGGTAGAACATGGACAGAATCTAACAATGTACGACGCGTCTCTGTTCGTTGGGTTTTTTATGAAGTTTTGGAATTCAGTATAGGTACGGTAACTCATAGCGTGATTTCGTAGTATTTCTTCTTTTGAAAGGGAACTTGGAAGTATAAGTTGCAAATGTGGATTTAATTAAGGCAAAGTTCGTTTAAAGTATAGTTGCAATAATGAGCCTTATAATCAAAGACATTGTTGTTGCAAGCTGCAACTGATGAAATAAATAGTTGTACAGTTATCACTTTTGCAGGAAATTTTCCCCAATATCTTGTATTATAGAACTGCTAAAAGGTGCCAGAGCTACATTTGCATAATTGACATCCGAGATACGAAAATGTTTTGAATCCCCCATTAGGTAATGTCCTTATTAACATGTCCTTCTATATTCAGGTTTATAGGGCGTCTGAAAGATGGTTTAGGGGGGGGGGTCTTAAAAATATCAGCTATTCGTTTATTGGCATACAAAATGGACATGTTTTCGAAGAATACTCGTGAGGTTCTGGATACCAGGAATGGTTAAAGGTTGATAACTGGTGAGGTTATCAATACCGGAAGGTAAGGGTTGACTACTGGTTCTGGATACCAGGAATGGTTAAGGGTTGACTACTGGTGAGTTTTCGATACGGGAATGGTAAGGGTTGACTACTGCTTCTGGATACCGGGAAGGTAAGGGTTGACTACTGTTCTGGATACCGGGATGGTAAGGTTGACTACTGGTTCGCGATACCGGGAATGGTAAGGTTTGACTACTGGTCAGGTTCTAGATACCGGGAATGGTAAGGGTTGACTACTGGTCAGGTTCTAGATACCGGGAATGGTTAGGGTTAACTAATGTTGAAATCCCCCTGTCTTTTTTAGGGTTTTCTGTGTGCCGAAGGAGGGACTATGTATGTCGGTCGGGGGTTGGGTGGGGCCACAATAGGTGTATAATGTACGTTCTACATACAAATATATACTAAGGGCACATCTTTTATTTTTAACTGTGTCTTGACGTCTCATCAATTGCAAACTGCAGCTTGCAATCATCAAATCCTCTGTCAGATGAGTTTTCAGGACTCGTCCTGGAATGTAATAGGAGTAGAGCAGATACGCCGGATTCGGTGACTAAACCCTTGGGCGCACATTTAAAAGTATGGCTTTGGACCCAATGATGTGTCATGACTTTGAACCAATGTCAAAGGTCAAGATCACAATGCATATAGGTCCAGGCTAAAACTTTTTTTCTGCTTGCATGGTTATGAGTATCCCGAGATGAGTATGTCACAAAATTTATCCAACGGATATTGGAAGATGTATCATGTTGGGATGATGTCGTCTGCCCGTCCGTCGTCCGGTGTCCAAAATGAGTAGAATCTTGTCAGGGCAATAAATTTACTACTTCTTGCATTGCTGTCATATCTTGAGCTGTTCATTTCTTAATTGCAAATCACTCTTGCATTAATTGTTCATCTCTTGCAGTTCATAAAATATGCCAGCTTTTGAATTATTCAGCCCCTGCAAATCATTTTGATTAATGTTTCATTCCGTGAATTGTTCAGCTCTCGCAAATCATATTAACGTTTCATCTCTTGAATTTTTCACCTCTTGCAAATGATGTAACGTTTTTTCTCTTGAATTCACTCGTATTTCAAATCTACTTTCCCTCTAAATAATTAATACCTGTGTGTACGTCTCAATATCAATTTTTGTAAAAAAAAAAAAAAATAAAAAAAAAAAAAAAAAATAAAAATCCTAGACATGCACTTTTAAATAACTAGGACCCAATTTTAAATTAATAGTCACTACCGACAAAAACAGCTGGTACTAAGGCAGGTGTCAGTGAACAAAACAGGTTATTTATAACTGGTATATCGAATCGCTATCTCTACTGGAATCTTCGATTCGGGGGCATATAGTTTTTGGTTTGTCCATCTGTCCGTTTGTCTGTTTGTCTGTCTGTCCGTTTGTTCGCAGGAAAACTTAACGTTGGCCATAACTTTTGAATGGCAAGTGATAGGACTTTCATATTACACATGTGTATTTCTTATGACAAGCCCTTTCTACTGCTACCAAATTATTTTGTCCTTCTGACCTTAACCTTGAAGTTTGATCTACTTTTCAAAAACTTAACATTGGCCATAACTTTTGAATGTTAAGTGATAGGACTTTCATATTATACATGTGTATTTCTTATGACAAGCCCTTTCTACTGGTACCAAAATTTTTGACCTTCTGACCTTGACCTTGAATTTTGACTTACTTTTCAAAACCTTAACATTAGCCATTACTTTTGAATGGTACATGTAAGTGATAGGACTTTCATACTTTCAACTGGTACCAAAATTGTTGACCCCCTGACCTTGAAGTTTGACCTACTTTTCAAAACTTTAACTTTGGCCATAACGTTTGAATGGCAAGTGATAGGACTTTCATATAACACATGTGTAGTCCCTGTGACAAGCCCTTTCAACTGGTACCAAATTTTTTGGCCTCCTGACCTTGACCTCAAAGTTTGTCCTACTTTTCAAAAACTTAAACATTGGCCATGATTTTTTAATGGTAAATGATAGGTTTTTCATATTTCACATGCATAATCCTTTTGCCCCTTTCACTGGCATGTGCAATCCGGAGGCATCAGTGTTTTACCAACACATCTTGTTTTAAATCTAATTTTTCACGTGTAATTCAATATTTTGGAAACCAAATTTCGTGTAAATCAGATTACATTGCACGGTTCAATCTGTACATGCAATTACTCATATGTACACCAAAATAAGGAGAGGACCTTAGCGACAATGTAATCTCCCCGTTATTGTCATTACATGCAAAGTCGGTTATTTTTACATGAAAAATGTATCACCCATCCCCCGCAAAATTTAAATTAAATTTTAAATTTGAAATTAAAATTAGAATTGTAAAATTCAAACATTTGTACAATATAAATCTAGATCAATATTTACATCAAATATTGTACAAATCTAGATCAATATTTACATTAAATATTGTACAATATAAATATAGATCAATGTTTACATTAAACATTTTAAAAGTACTAAGAAATGTTTGAGTTAAAAAAAATAAATAAAAACTCACATTCCATAAGCTTCCAGCTGTGTACTCTGTTTGTTTTGCGTCTTTTTGAGAATTTTTAACTCATTTTGAGATGTCCCAAAATGAAGTTGTACATGTATGTATGGTGCTAGCAATGAGATCGTGTTACACTGGTCGTGACGAGAGAGAGAGAGAGAGAGAAGAGAGAGATGAGAGACGAGAGAGAGAGAGAGAGAGAGAGAGAAGAGAGAGAAGAGAGAGACGAGAGGGAGAGAGACGACGGAGAGGCACGGAGAGAGAGATTGCGCAAAGTTCAGACTGGGGCTCGATGAGGTCCCCCGTGATCGGTGTATGTCGGAGGATTCAATACGGTATCGCTTGTCTCAGTTTGTCGCCTTCATCACAAAATTGTGATTTTTTTCATACATAAATACCGTGATTTAATACGAATTTTCACATCACACAATTTCCGTTTTTTTACCGACCTTCGTATAAAAATGATAATCTTTTTGAAGTCTATAAATAATTACCTTATACAGCTGATATTCCAACGTCCCGCCGGTAAAAGGAACGCTTGCATTAATACATGTATCTATTTGTAGGTGATGAATAACGTGACAATGCCTACTATGTACATCTGTAATGAAGACAAATCGTCCTCTTATTGTAACCACTTCATCTTATAAAAAAAAATGCTCCTTCGATTTACAAGTTAATAAGGTCATAACAAAGTTAATGCACTGACTTTCTAATTTGGCGAAATTGATGATCTGACAGGGTGTGAATACTTGCGTACGTGAGTGTGCGCATACGTACATGTACATTCTACGTTTACGACAGCTAACTTTAGGAACTTATCTCAGCTCGAAATTTTGTGTTTCATTTAGATTTTCATAGATTCGGTTGCAGTTGTTTGTTTTTTAACTTACATGTAAATTTACTTGCCCTATATATACTCTACATTCTAACTCAGATCAATCCAGGCTCTCTAGAACGTATGGGAAGGCTTCTTTACATTATTACTCTCCATCAAAGAAATACAAGGAATTACAAAGATGGACCAAAATGGCCGAAAGCAAGAATTGGTCAGAAGGTTCGCCAAGAAATCAGTCAACCTCCCTTCGTCCGTCACTTTCTTTTTTGGGTACCTATAAACACAGAAAGGAAAAAACAAACAAACAAAAAAACGAAACGCAACTAGTTTCGTTGCGTTGCGTTTCGAGTGGGTTTTTTTTGGTTTTTTTTTTCGTTTCTGTGTTTATAGGTACCCTACTTTTTTTCTCCATGTCCTCTTTTATTTTAAGAAGTGACCATTTGCAATTTTTAATTTAATCCTGGTATCTCAACATTTCTTTTTTAGCCATTTTTTTTTTTACTCTTATAAACTTCATCAACATTAGGCAAATTTTGTTTGCAATTTGCATAGAAATTTACTTTTGTTCTTTTAAAAATATATAATGTATGGATTGTGATGGAAAATACACTCGGGGAATTACGTGGGAAATGTTTTAAACTTTTCTTCCGATATTCTGAAAAAGTTTATACCTGTTGAAATTATTTTGAGTGGGGATTCCGAAGGTGTTTCCTTGAATCTAGAATATTTGGTAATTATTTTAAATATGATCATGCAGGCAGATAAAATGGAATAGTTAACTAAAAAGATATAATTCTAAAAATTATCAGGAAATAGTTATAAATCTCACAATTTAAAAAAAAGAAAGAGAATCGCTTGATTATATTCCCAGTGAAAACTTTACAAATGTGCTGATAAATGATCGTAAACACTATCAGAAAGCCAGACTATATGCAACTACTGATGCCACCATGCATACCTAAACTATGGAAAAGATACCTACAGCAAGATCATGGGACATAATCAAAATCAGGTCGTTACGATCATAAAAAAGGGGGTGCCATTTTATATATAGTCCTATAGTCTTTTTTATTTAGAAAACATATTTGTTGAATGTCCACCGTTTATTTTTTCTTTCGACTTCATGAAAGTGGATCGATCTATGCGCGAGGAATGCGTAGAACGCGAAAACTCAAATCGTATCCAGCCTCGTCAATTTCAATCACCTGTAAATGTTCAGTACTTTTGAACTGAAATTCTTAATTTGCAGACACTAGCAATATTGAATAATAATCCAAAATTTGACTTCTCAATCATTTCATCGCAATATTCAAATTTTGACTTCAGTTCAAGATCGTTCATAGTCCTGGGGTCTGGTGCTCAGTGCATTGTGTCGTGTACAACAAGAATATATTTGCTTTAAGGGTTAGATTTTCACCCATTTTAAAGATGTTTGAACAGTAAAAACTGATGGGGGCTGGGATGATTTCAGCGCAATTGTCCATCATAATACTGAATGCATTTTGATATGTGCAGGGCACTTGTCAAACAAAATACTCGATACACCTTGACATATGCAGAAAGAATAATGTGGTATAGGGTATGATATATGGTAACTAATTATGGATTCTTTGCTAGTCACACAAGTACGACGGAGGTACACTTGCATGCAGGTATTACTGTTTAATGACAGCATCTACCTAGGGTTTTACTTATTAGTGCGCGCGCGTGTTTATTAGCTAGTTAGTTACAATGCAGTTAGTTAGTTAGTTAGTTAGTTAGTTAGTTAGAGTGTGTGCGCGCGATTGAAGTAATCTTCACTGTACCTGCCATGATGAATGATTGTACAATTTGTTTTAAGTCTATTTTACTGATGAACGAAGTATTGTCAGTCCAAACTCAATAACCTCAACACAATGCACGACATACAATACCGGCAGTCAAACGTTCACATTCCCATCAATTTGTTATTAGCAAATTAGTGAAAGGTGTAAATATTGATAAGTTGAAATGATTAAACATCGGCTATGAATAAAATTGTTCCATCAATCATCGGTAATTATGTTCATTGTAAATGTAAAAAGTATATCAAACAAATCGTTTCAGTTTTTATGCGTTAATTCCAGGGGTCACTCCCCTTCTAGATCGGTGCGTGTTTTAGTTGAGTGATTAAGGTAATATTTTAACACACACTATCGATAATAAGTAGAGCATATATTGTGGTTTCATGACCCACATAATTTAACTAAAGAAAGAGCCTGCACATCTTCTAATTTGTTTGAATTTTGACAACAATCCCTCTTTGGGAGGATTCAATGAAAATGATGACATCGACCTTCTTCCCAAGTTACGCCTATTGTTCATACAATGCAATATAGTTGTTTTGTATGTTGCCTTATGTATGTTTATATATCATATTATTATTGTAACTATGTTATACCAACAGTGGGACCTTGATTGGCAAATTGTATTGTATTGAATTCGTACTTGAATATTTTGAACATAGACATTAATGGCAAATTAACAACTCAAGTCTATGACAAACGGGACGATTTCAGCTTCCCCATTGCCAACTTCCCTTACTTAATAGCAATATTCAATCATCACCTGCATATATGGTGTGTACGTCTCTCAACTTATTCGTTATGTAAGAACTTGTTCTGCGTTTGATCAGTTTGTGAATCGAGGCAGGCTACTTACACACACGTTGTTGTCGCAGAGGTTTCAACAGTCACGTTTAAAGGCAGCATTTCACAAATTCTATGGTCGGTACAATGTTTTAGTTTACCAGTATGGCCTGCAATTGGGTGAAATGTTGTCTGGTGTGTTTCATAGCAATTGTAAAGCCGTTTTTTATACACTGACTACTCCGTTTACCTGATCAAGACAATGGACTCACGGCGGGTGTGACGGTCAACAGGGGATGCTTACTCCTTCTAGGCACCTGATTCCACCTCTGGTGTGTCCAGGGGTCCGTGCTGGCCTAACTTGTTTTTTTAATTCTATTTGGGACTTACGATATTGATCACTGTTCGCGTTCGTTAGCTTTGCCTTTACGTTGCAATGTATAATATGGTCATTGTGTACACATAGGTCACGTGGTGCGACGCGGCCTCTATATATAGAATGTTGATATGGTATGGTATGACATTGCATTGTATCGCATTGGTCTAAATACTCAAGGGGTACCCGGAATGTATCGTCTAAATACTCAAAGGGGCGCCCGAAATGTATCGTCTAAATATTCAAAGGGGCGACCGAAATGCTCAAAGGGGCGCCTGAGATGTGTCGTCTGAATACTTCCAATACAAGCAAAATATATATTTATTGATTAAAATGCAGACACCTGTGGTCTGTGTATACATACCAACACCCCCACCCCCTATGACTGAATTGAAAGGTATAATCAGAATACTTAACAAACTGTTGAATCTACAACGAATGGGATATATATATGGAGATATCTGACAAGTCGCTGATAACTCCTTTGAAAACAATATATTCTTCGTCAATAAAAAATCCGGGAAAAGTTCTGTGGAAAATGCTACATATAACCGAACGTGTGAAAAAGACGGGGGTTTGCATTTTGTAAGCCGCAATATTCCGCAATGGTGTGTCCTTGAACTTTGGTATTGTGACTGAACCATGCTATGCCTGGTCGTAATTGGAAAATCATGGGTGTAGGAGCCAGGCAGGGGGGGGGGG
>CAJDSM010021858.1:18035-38196 GCA_903981925.1 Ostrea lurida
ATTTCAGTGGGAATTTAACATTTTTTATGTTTTTAAACTGGAAACTGATTTGACCCGCCGAGTGAAAAGGTGCGCTCGTGAGACACAACGTGTTTTGTAAGAAGTAGTGTCGCAAACCCTGATAAACTCGCAAATCAACTTTGGGAGTCTAATCCGATCTGGTGTGGTGATCCGTCGTGGCAAACCCCTAACAGCAGCAATAGCGACTTCCACGGTGAGCTCCTGTTGACCGTCTTCTCTGTGGAGCTCTTGCCGGTTGGATTCCACTCCGCAATGGTGGCCGGGATGGGTACTAACCGCTGAGGGTTTAGTCCTGTCTTCTGTGTCTTGAGTATGTGCAGTTGTGTGGCCTCGGTCGTGCATGTGGTGGACGGGCGCCAGTGTGACTATCATACCTCTGTGCCGCCATTCGGCTGTGAATAGCGTGTGCCATAGTGTGTGCATATTCAGTAGTTCTATACACAACCCACTGTGCTTAACAGGCCGCGGAGACACGAATTGGTGTGTGTGTAAAGCGAATGGCCGCTCCCGATGCTGGCATGGATGGAGATATATAATATATACCTCGCGCCCTGGACTTCCACCACAGTGGCCACGTGGGCAAATCCCATGTGATGAACGCTCCAACTGAGCGCTGTACATAGTACATGTATTATAAAGCATTACCAATTCTCAGTGTAGGGGTGTGTTTGAGAGTTGATTATCCACCATATGTAACCTTTGATATGAATTAAGGTATATAGGGTTTCTTTTGTCCTGATATTTTTTCTGTTCCTTGCCACTCTGTGCGAGAGTGGGTCAAGGCATTGTTCTCACTCATAACTTCGTTCCACGTTACAACAAACCTCTCGCCATCTCTGATATCTCTCATTGTTGCCAAAGGACGAACAAAGTTGGACGACTAAGCGTTGGCCCGAACATCTCCAACACTGTTCGCTGTTCCGCGGAACAGATCCCCTGCTGACGGTCTTCTAAGAACAGCTAAAGAAACAGTTAACTCAGTCCTAATTCTACTTCGCACACATACATTATAATTCTAGACATTTGAAGCGACCGCCACGAGACAAACGATAATCGATTGTATTTATCGTTTTCCAGTCACGGAGTACGCCTTTTCATAATACGCTTTGAGTTGGTGCACAAACATCTGTGATTGAGTCATTCTGTTGTGCCTTGTAGATCTTGGGATGAATACAAGGACTGAATGAATAAATGTTAAAAGAAGGACTGCGCTAGTATGGCAGCATCATTTATGTCAATAGCTTCACCTTACTTTGTACAAAACTAGCGATTATATATTAAAAAATAGAGTGCATAAACCTCCTTACCTGGTACTGCTTAGAATTATTTGCGGTTGCACCTTTAATAAAATATAAGCTGATCTATGTTGTCACCATTAAGAAGTGGTTGACAGTATTTTTGTAGACTTAAAACATTATTTAGTATACTGGCAACAATTTACTATGTTTTAATCATCAGAGTATGTGCAATTTGCCACTAAAGTAACTAATATGTGTTACAATTATAAACTATGTTAAACGGCACAGTAATGGCGCGTATAATTTGATGTGTTTACCACAATTATAAGCATCAAATACTCAGTTAGCGGAAAAATTTTTTAAACCTACAAGCGGACTTTCAATCGAATAAGTATTATTTTATATCTTCTTGTGCCTTTGTTTTATGGGAAAATATGAAGTGTAATTAATTATTTTCATTTATAATGCAATAACAAGCAATACCTATTTATATAGATAAAACAACTATACGTTCAAACATGAGACAAACGGTTTAAAAAAATTGGATGGCTAGAAGTCGGTTGTCAGGCTGTTGTGTTGCGCCATCCCGTAGATGGTTAGTTCATAGCTAGTGTACTTCTGTCTACACATAGTTTGCTGGAAACAGCATTGCAATTGTTTCCCAGAGTTTGGAGTCTACATGTTGGTCTGGCGATTGCACCTGATTTTTTTTTTTTATTCTCTTATGCAGTCCATTCAGGATTAAACCATTAATTTTTGCAGAATATTGTACGTGCTCGGACCCCAGTGAATTTTATTTACTGAAGCACGTATTTGATTCTCTTGGGACTGGCGTTTATCGTGACAGGTCACGTGAAACGAACAAAAAATAGTTACCTCTGAAGCTATAGACTGTGGTGAATGACGATTTTAATATGAAATATGGAGTAAGTGAGAACTCTGGTTTATACTACCAATGGGATTACCAGACATCACTGCTCTGCAATTCTTTCGCAATAACTGCGCGGTACCATTAATACATATTTTCAATTACCCGAGAGGCATGCCTAAGAAACGAATTATGCCACAACACAACATGGACGAGGACGTCTTGTAAAATCGACGATACATTAGCGTTTGTCAATTGTTTGTGTTGCAGATAATTAAAAGTGTCATTCAGTTTATTGGATTGTTGATATTTAGAGCTTAATAATACAGACAATCGAATTGTATTAGCATGTATGATAGAATGAGTCTTCAGATTCGATGGCTTTATCATTTACAATGATAGCCAACCACACACTCTGAGAGTTAGAAGATTGACCGAGAACGAGAAGGGTCGAGTCGTATTAATTTGTACTCAGGGGTTGGTGCGTATAAGGATACACTGATGCGAATTGACGCGAAATCACATGCACTATTGATATTTATGTTATGAGTTATCTTAATTTTAAACAGATTATTTGCTCTGCTCGAATGTAACTATCACATGTATTTACTGGTGCCATATAATGCAAAAGTCTAAATATGATCTTTAGCCCTGATAGAATAGTGCATCAACGATCACTAAATGGTATAAGGCTGAAAGGCAAATGGCATCTAACTTGTGCGCATAGCTTTTCACATAGAATAAGCAAAGCACATAAAGTTGAATACGTTTAACGAAGGAGTTCGTGACCTATTATTTAGTGTGACAAGCAACAATCATAGGTCAATTAACTTCTTGATATTTTAGGATAACATCAGGTCCAAATCAATTGTAATAGTATAACAAATCACTATGTGATGATGTTTGTCGAGCGAAGTTGAAGAGATGAAGAAAAATTACAATTTTGAAAAGAGATAGTGTAACTCAAGCTAGATATAACAATTATTGTCATTCCCATAGTATTTGAATAAGTCTCAACTTGTGCATAGTTTGTCATAGGCACCAACCTGATAAGAATTGACGAGAACGAAGTTATTTGAGGTCTATATTGTTACTTCAGGGTTATGTGGTAGCTTTATAAAACATGAATGATGCAGAAATCAATCATGTCAAAATAATTTTGTTTATATTATTTTTTAAACACAGATTTTTGTTGCTGCCAATAACTATCACCATATTTGGTATAATAAATGCAACTGCTAAATATGATGGTTTTCACTGTAATTGACGTCACAATGGAAAGCGGATTCTAAAGGTTAGCACGTTTAATTGTGTACAGTACTAATAGAATGCCTGAAAAAGGATCACGAAGATTGGGACTAATTTAGGTACATTCAGGTCAACTAACTGTCTTGTTAGGAAACATGCAGGTGAATTCTTGTAATCATCGTTTATTACAAAAGTGCAGTGTTGGATTGTTGTTTTCGACTCATAAGAGATGAAGAAATTACAAGAAAAATAAAATTAGTTTTATTAAAATTCTGTTTTCACTTACAATTTTTTTTTACGCATATTTGAAAGAATTTGGTGACGCGATGAACGCATTTGCTACATTCACTCGTCAATTTACTAGTTCATCCTCACTCCATGACGAAAAAGGCTGAGCGCTGTTTATAGATCTGCCCCACTCTATATCGTTATATCGGCCAGAGAACTTTGATATACCTGTCTACGTAATCAAGGAATATATTGATTCACCCCACTGAAACAGTATTGTCAAGCTGATATACTAGATAATTAGTTTAGCATTGCATCTAAAATATATTGGCTATGATGTGTCAATTCTAAATTATGTTGTGGATTTAAAAGTTCTCATAAGGACATTTTATCAGTACATTTCAAAAAGCTTTTAATTATCATCACAAGCAGGTGACCACATATTAATTGATCATGAAGCACATTAAACGAAATGTCCCAATCAACTACAAGTCTTTCAGAACTTAACCACCTAACAGAAACTGATAGAATGTTCTGTACAGAATCCATTAATTACTGACAATATGAAGTGAGCCAATGAGTGGATCCAATTAGACAAAATGAATCCAGAGTTTAGTATACTCACGTGCACATTAGATTGAGTAGCCAAAACGAATAATTGATTAACTGCGGGTGCAGAAACAAGCTCTCTTAGTGTCTGTGTGTCTCTAAAACATAAGAAAAGGCATACACAATTCTTTTGAAACTCATATATATTCTTTACATCCTTAAGACTTTAATCAGTAAAATTGAGACTATTTAAACAGTATAATTTCAGTGAGCAATTTCAATTACAATATCACTAATGTCTAAAAGGGAATGTTGTTTTCATCCTAGTGGACAGCAGGCTAGATTGGTAGAGTGGTTTGTTTTGTGCTTGCTGTCCATTGAGTAGGACTCGGGAACCAATCACAGGCCTAGCAAAATCTCTGGTTCAGAGGAGGGACCTCAGGTAACCAGGCAACAAATTAGTTTTCAACCAATCATGATGACAGGGCAATAATGCCTGGTTTATATCCAAGTCAGTTGACTTATTTTTGTACTCAAGAATCCACAAATATGCTTTTCTTCTAATTGAGAGAGAGAGAAGAGTTGATGCATAGCTTGTTGAAAGTCAAACCATATTAATTTATATAAAATAGCATGTATTGAAACTAAGACCTTGTAACAAATGAAGGGGGGGGGGGAGCATGAGATAAAAAGAATTCTCACATGGTTTGTGGTTTGATGATTTATTTTTTATTCTATTCCCAGACGTTTACTTGATTCAGTGTTTTCTTGAAAGATTTTTTTATTCTTAGACTGGGTTTAAGATCATGAACGTGCTGGCTTGACCAAAAATTGCATCGCTCGAAATGAAAAATTGTTAAAATTTATAGGGTTTACAATTTTGATGAGTTTGCAATTAAAAGTTCATATGTTGTGATTTACAGCCTGTTTTGATATTAGAGGTATGAGTCACCTCCAGCTCGTCATCTCTCAATGGCAACAAGAAAAGGCAGTAAGTCAACGGAGGAAACCCCCGAAGACTTGTCATGTAAAATTACCATCGCTGTGGAACTGTAAAACTGTTGGAATTTAGGAATCTCAGACACAAGAATGTTTTGAGAACTCAGTGGTCATGGCTATATTCTCACACTTCTGTACGTGTCTTTTGATGATTAGAGAGATCTCAGTGTTATATATTAGAAAGGGCACCTTTAGATTTGTCCAGAAGATGGCAACCTGACGTTCCAAATGATTTGTCCAATTACATAAATACTGTAGACTCACAATTTTTTGCTCTAGATGGTAGAAGACTAATGATGGACTATATATTTACCCACTTTTATAATATTGATTGGAATGACAGATTAGTAGTCTGTTTGAAATCTTTGGTATAAGAGTCTTCTTGCGTATCATAACTAAATTATGAATGATACCCGTTATGTAATTTTGTCACAAAGTATCTAACTCGTGTTAGTATTGATACTTGATGTTGTCCTATTTTGTGGGGAACTAGATTATCCAGGGTAGACGGAGTATATATGCATTTTGCACTATATGAGTGGATAGACATGAGTTCTATTTGATATCCAGCATGGGTAAACTTAAACATGAATAACTAAGTCATTCTGCTAATAATTTAAATTATGTGCCAACGGAATTCATTTTGAAGTAAAGCTAAGTTAACAGACTTTATTTTCAATAGTTCTGGTGAGTAACCAAATGATCTAAAATGTCAGAGTTCATGGCGTAGAAATATTAGGCTTCATACTGACGTTTCATCTGTGTTTCAGTATATTGTGGTCTGTTTGATTCATAGTACGAATGGGACTTAGCTGCAACTGACGTCATGAGAAGGAATCGATAATTTGTCTAGTGTATGATGTCGAATTGCTGACAACTCATACCAACAGCTTGGTTTTAATGTCAGGACGGTATGATAAATCCGTAAGATGACTCTAGGTACACGATTAAACCTGGAAAAAATTGTAATAGAACAGCATAGGAGACTTTGTGCAAATTAATTATATGTAAAGTCACGAGACGATGTCACAAAATACTGTAAGTCATGATTCTATATAGATAAAGTAAGGACTGTTTGGTATTACCCTCATCATAACTGGAACATCTGTTGCTTAACATGGTAGTGTCTAGAAATGACAGTTCAGTTGACAATGTTGCTATGCGACATCTTCAAAGATAATTGTGCGTGTGACATATTGTATAATCTTTTCTTTTCGAACAAGAATAAGTGATAGGTGAATTATCCAGTATATAGAATGCACTCATTTCTCATCAACTGATTTGTTTGGTCAACTTCAGTTGATTTTTGGTGTTAAACTTTTTGGCTAAATTTTGTGGATTCTTTTAAAAAAACACCTTATTTCATCAAATATGTAATTTTGAAAACACTTATATGTTTGTTGCTGCATTTGACTCAACCACGAAAACAGTGTAAGAATGAATTCTGTGATTGAAAATATTATTGAATAAACCACAGTACTATTGATTTGTTTTTTGTAAGCTTAAGCAGAAGGAATATGTTTCATGAATAGCGCCGGGCAGTCAGAGGAATTGTGAAGAAGAGAGACAGATGGCGGTGAATATCATTTTCAGTGATAAAAAGGAATGGTATCGGGTGTGGTTGTAGAGACATTTCATTGAGTTCTATAGAACAGATGGGGGTGGGGGTGCGAGGGAGGGGCTGGTGTGAGTTGTATTTGTATTAATTTCTTTTTATGTGATTTGATAGACGTACCAGAGCAGGGGGGGAACATTGGATTTTTAGTGGTGGTTCTGAATAATTTATGTAAGATACTTGATTAATGAGAGCCAGCGGGAGGAGGAAAAGAACAGTAGGGGTTGTTGTGTTAAACTTTGAGTGAGATAGAAACAAGGAGGAGGAAATTATTCGATGGTGGATGTTTATAGATATCTTAGTAAGACCATGATATTAAAATTTTTATTTTGCCAAAGCCTTTATTTATTTTACCTGTATGAAAATCTATACGAATGGACTATTACAAATTGAAACTTGGATTCCTAGATGTCATTAAATTTGATCTGTCCATCGAGTTCATCGTCGCTAGCCAGGGTTTCGGTCCACTCCCCCATGCCAAGGGTTCGATCGCGAGACATCATGAAGCTGGGTAGTGTTTGATTTATCCTAGTGATTATAGAGACAGGGTGGGAAAAGATGGTATGTTTGTTAATCTAAGATTATAGAGGACAGAGGTGGGAAAAAGATGTAACGTTTTGTTAAGAATCTAGAGGAGTTATAGAGACAGAGGTGGGAAAAGAAGGTTAGGTTGTGGATATAGAAATTATAGAGACAGAGGTTGGAAAAAAGAAGATAGTGTGTGTTATCAGGGATGTATTAGAACAGGGTGGAAAAGATGGTAGTGTATTGTCTTAAATATAGTGATTATAGGAACAGCAGGGTGGGAAAAAAGATGGTAGTGTTGTTGATATGAGATAGTATAGAGACACACGAAGGTCGGGAGAAAAAGATGGTAGTGTCTGGTTGTATACAGAGATTATAGAGACAAGATTTTGGGATGAAGGTAGTTGGCTTGTATATTGCCTGGGTAGTTAAGTGACAATATACTTTTGAAAACTTAGTTGGCGAGTTTGCAAAACTCCGATCTGATCTACAGTAAAAGCAAATTTTTCTTCAGATTGCAGGAATACACTTCCTGCAAGCGGTCGGAGCGAAGAGCTGAGGAAACTCTTTGATTAACTATAATTCTTTACAAGAATTGAAGAATGGGAAACTAGCTAGCAGGCTAATCGAAACAAGGAATTGGGTGTCTTATAAATTCACAGTGTACGGGACTGCACTCTCCCCCCCAAAATGTTAGATATATAGGGTGTTACTATGTAATATAATGGCTATTTCAGATTTCTAATCCTTATCCTCTGTTTGAAAACTCAGTAACTCTACAATTATACTAGTGAAAGGGAGAATAACATGATTCAAATTTCCTTTTAAGAGCTTACCAAGGAATATACTAATTGACAAGGAATTATTATAACTTAATTAGCTTGATCGTTTGTTAACTGGGTAATATGGTGGTCCAGCATTTCTTGGTCTATTTTTAGGGTTTTGACTATACCCAGAATTTGTAATAGAAAGTCCCGTTAGTGAGGAAGGAAATAAAAAAAAAAAAAATAAAGAAAGATTTACTGATGTTACATTATCAACTATTATTCTGCATGTACAAGCAATTCTATTATCCACTGTCTCTATTCGAGGCTTGCTTCGATAAACTCAAAAACTCCTATGCCTAATGGGCACAACACTAAAACAGTTATAACCTATAAAATTAGTTGGATGACGAAACACTGTTGTAAAGAGCGTTAGGACATTTAAAACTTAGATTATACACTCAATACAAGGCTCGACGGTGAGATTTCTGCCAAGTTTCTCAATTTTCTTCTCATCCTTTCCACAATGGAAAGCACATCTGGACCAGTTCTATACAAAGTATAAACAATTTAGCGAACAAGCATGTCTTATTGTATCATGAAAGACTCATGAAAGATGACCTATAATAATGGTGATCATAATCTCAAAGCGCAATATTGTTGTAGATCTAATAGATGCAGAAATTTTCGATAGAGATATGGACCGGGACTGAGAAAGCATCAATTAGAAATGGAGCGAATAAACAAAGGTAAAATAAGATAATAAATTGTTGGTCTCCGAGGGTTTTTGAGCATCAGTGTATCCTACTTTTTAAAAATGATAGATTAGTTATCTTTTGATTTTGCAAAGCATTAATGCCAGTGGAAAAAAAAGGCCGATGTGCTAATATTAAGCCATACGGTTAGTATATGCAATCTCCATTTTGGCAAACTTTCGGTTGGAAGGGAATACTTCTTGTCCAAATAATTTTTATCTCAATGTAGATCTTACTTTAGGGTGATGAACAAAGGCAGACAAGTATCTAAAATCGTGTATTATTATAACGAATTTCACATCAAGATACCTATACAGAATATGCAATTCCTTCGCTTGATGATGGGTCTCTTGAATTGGGATTACCTATATTCAGTTAGCTCTTTGCTTGTAATTTTGTATTATTAATTACTATGAACTAAGGCATAAATATCTGCGGAATGGCTCTAAGACAAGAGCCAAAGGATACAAATGGGGATTGATTCCAATGATGGTTTAATTTACTGCTTATCTTGCATTGTCACTTTGCCTGGAAGCATAGATCAGATACATTACATACTGGTGCGAATGTAATGTAAAGGTTCATCTAATCTCGCAACCATCAGTGATAATTAAGACTCGTTACATCATGCCACCATATACATGACTGCTAACAGTTACACATATAGTGTTTTTTTCAATAATAGGTCGGCCCAGGAGAGTTGTTAGATCTGGCGGCCGAGACCGGGGGCAAAAAATTTCAAACGGTTCGTCCCATCGGATAAGTTGTACACAACCAGCCATACAGATCTACCCACGTAACCACATATTGTCATAACACTGGAAAGTATGAGTCGTAAATTCAAATTCTCGTCCCCCGATGCAAATTAACGGGAAGGAAAAGAAAAAAAATCACAATGTTTCTCAATTTTATTTTTTTTTCTACAAATTCAAAAACTCGAGCGGCGGGTTTGTAAACCTGATAAAAAAATAAAAAAATGCTGGCTTTAAGTTTTTAGTGTAGATATTTAGTTCACTCCATGACCTTCGGGGCAGGTAGAAGCCATATTTGAGATGAATTTCAAAACCACTGTTTAGATTTCCAAGAGAATGGAAAAAATACTATGATGATAATTCAGGGAGCAAAGTCTGAGTGACTGATAGAGACATGAATCATCCGAGCTTACACGGTAGAGAGGTTGATCAAATCCGTAAGCTGTGAGGAGGTGAATCAAACCGCGACTGTACACTGTAGAGAACGAGTGAGTTCAATCCGAGCTGTAAGACGGTGAATCACCGAGCTGTACATTGTGAGAGTGATCAATCCGAGCTGTACCTGTAGGAGAGGCATGATGGTCGGGTGTACACTACTGGTCCTATCAGCAGTAGTTACCTCTTCCAATTTGATGTGCAAGAGTATGTTTTGGATATGTTTGTTGTTGTTAGTGGGTTGAACGACCTTTCAACGCAGTCAAGCTCATGGGTCGAGGCAAGAGCTCCTAAGGAGAAGCATTCGAGTAAACAGTAAGAACTAAACGTTACAAATATTAGAGGATGCTCTCGCACAGGATGAAGGGAATAGACTTATACATACCAACCAGCTGGAGCGAGAGAGGTTTGTTAGAAGAATATTTTGGCAATTTGTGATCCAATAATATCCAAGTTTGTGTCATTTTTTGGGGAGCGGAATTACCATCTATGTCTATTTCAATGTTTTTTGTAATAACTGTATCAATTGAATCACCAAGCAATTAGAACATAAGCAGAATTGCATTCAGGCAAAATTATAATGATATTGATCAATGTTTGTAGAGACAAATAGGTTTATTCTCTAGTGAGATCGATGAGTTGATACTGCTGTGTCCGTTCGTGAAGTATATT
The DNA here is from genome assembly GCA_903981925.1 of Ostrea lurida. Classification (NCBI taxonomy): domain Eukaryota; kingdom Metazoa; phylum Mollusca; class Bivalvia; order Ostreida; family Ostreidae; genus Ostrea; species Ostrea lurida. The sequence continues at coordinate 28,705 of CAJDSM010021858.1, forward strand.
AGCAAATACCATCTGCATTGTTTTGATCCATTCGAACTACGTGTCTTCATTGTCTTCGCCAACAAACTTAAAGCCTCAAGAATAGAAAGGTTAACTGAAAAAACAAAGACCAATGAAAGTGAAAACAATGGTATGGGCATCAAGGCGACAAAGAGTTGAGGAAGTCACATAGATGAAGATGCAGAATTTGTTATCTCTTAACAAGATTGTCTGGTTGTTGTGTAATTGTTGGTTAATGAGCTTAAAGCTTCTATGTGAAAATTCCCCCACTCCGAAAAGGGTTAAACTTGAGAGGAATACACTGTAAAGGGGGAAATATTCACGCGAGTTTAAGTTCGCTATGGATTCGCGGATTATGGTCAAACTATCAGGAATCAGACTCCCACCTCAGCAGAAAAGTTTGGTTCTTAGCTTAGAAATGTTTAGCATCATCCCGCACGCGAATTTTAAAATTGCACCATTCTGAAATATAGCCTAGATGATAAGCTCAACAATCTGATGTCTTAATCTTTTAGCCCGCGAATTATAAGCCCTTTAAAATCTATACTGAGTTGTTACCAGCGCTGTTGTGACCGATCTTTACCAAATTCCTTCCAAATCTAGTCAATGTCTAAATCACATTGTTAAAGACCATATCTCCAAAACTTATACAGACTGATAGCGCCATTTATTCCAAATGTTTTGTACACTTTACTTGACCTTATATAGATGTTAATGTGTTTGAGTAGAGTAAAGATGCATTCTTTCAGTATGTACAGTGGACAACATCTTATTCCGTGTTTAGCAAATCAACTAGAACCAGATGTTGCGAATTATGTGATATCAACACAACAACATATTAGCATCTTATAAGGTTCTAGACGGGGTATCACCAGGGGTGAGAAGATGTTCTTGTTCGTAGCAATACAGTCCTTGTTTCATTGTTTATTAGTAATGAAGAATATTTAACAGGTCGGAGGATTAGAGGCATTGTCGGATTCGTATTACCACAAACTACTGTGACCCTCTGGGGCCAGTAAGTAAAAATACTTCAAACACTAAAGTCAAAAGTTAATATCCATGATCAATTATTTTTCTGAACTAAGGTGCCCACCTTTAAGGTGCGACGTAAGGCTAAGTCGGTGATGTGTTGATATCTCTTGTTCATGGTGTAATTATTACCGACGGGAGAGTTGAGAATTCGTGGAAAGATGTTGGTGAGGTAGAAAATTATAGGGCCGGGGAAAGAGGTTGCCTAGTTTTGTAAGAGCAACAGGAACAGGTAAACGCGGATGGGTTCCCAGCGTGGTTTGCTATGCCGATCATGATCATATCATTAGCGTATATAGCTGAGTCCGTAGAACTTATTGGAATTGATAAGAATGGTGATACCCTGAGGAGACAACAGGTTTCTCTTGAGCTACTATCCAGACTAAGTCCTTGTTGTGTGTAATATTATACACGATGATATGAAGACAAAACATCGTCAAAATAAGGCGTGACAGATAATTATAAGATTAGTGTACTGTTGTATGTACTCACCTGACCAGTCTTCTCGAGATGGGAACAAACAGGTAGTATAAGAGCTATATGACTACAGTAGTGACTGTTGTAAATTTTGATATATAGTTACATTCTTGGAAGGTCCCTAGGGATTGGGACTGTCCAACAGAGTAGTTGCGCTATAGACAGTGACTGTTGTGGATAATGAATATTTACCTGCTGAGGGGACAATCATGGCAGACTAAGCCTAACACTAATTAAGACTGAGAGCTGATAATTTGTTTAAATTCAACTGAAAACAAATAGCACATGTTGATTTGGCAGTTATGATAATGAAGATGTATACAACATAGAACATACCAGATGATATATCTATATTATGCCTGTCTTCTTCCAGACGACGAATTCGTTCCTCTAGTTCCCCTTTGACAGTGTCATATAAAAGTTCCTTTTCACTCTAAATCAGAAAAAGAGAATTATGAGCAACAGAGCCTTTTCTCTTGGCCCTACATTATGTTTTGCACATTTTGAGGTTTCTGGTTGCTAAACAAAATCTAGGGATTCGAATTTGTTTCCACCCTATGACATCATTTTATCTAAATTCTAATTAAGATGCCAAGAAAATGATGTTGCCGGGTATTTCATGTGTTACTACTTAGTACTAGTGTTGTAAAATTAGACAATATTTACTATTGATTATCGAACTGAATCGACAATACATGATCGATTATAAAATTAAGTTTCATTAAAATCCAGCAAGTTGTTTAGGAGGAGTTGTGACAAGCCATTAAGGAAACATGTTGGTGAAAAATGCCCATAGTCAAACGTTCATATCTTCTACACAAAATGTCCAAAATAAAATCCTGACAATATGCAAAATCTCCATTGTGTATTTTAAAACACCACTACAGTTTCATAAAATCCTGCAACGTCGTTTAGAGCAGTTGCGTACAAACACCACTGGTGCATACATTGGTGAAAACTTTCGCAAGTCTTGTACATTACCAGGAAATTGTCCAAAATATAATTCCTGACCATATGCACATCTCCTTCTGTATTCTAACAACTCAAAGTTTATTAAATCCTGCGAGTCGTTTAGGAGGAGTTTGTGGATAAACGTACTTTCGGACAGACAAGACAGGTGAAACCTATATACCCCCCCCCCATCAACTTCGGTTTGGCGGGGGGTAATAATACACCAACTACACAACAAAATCATAGTATATTACAGATTAGCATGGATAGTGAAATAAAGTTTTAACTAGATGTGTCGGTGCGGACGAATCGCCCGCCTACAGTGAAGTTAATGACGGAAATTTTGTGAAGGGTGAAATTTGAAAGTTTTTCAATATGCAGAACTGTGGAGTAATCGCATATTCAAATTTGAGTTGAATGTGTGCAACCGTTGCATAGATAATGAACGGAAAACGAAATTTTTTATTTTTTCTAAGTTCAAGAGGGCTAACTCTGTCAAAATCTCGGACCATAGACCACTTGAACTTGACCATGCATATTCCTGGTGACATATCATATCCAAATTTGAGTTGATGTGTGCAACCGTTGCAGAGATAATGAACGGAAACGAAATCATTTCTGATTTTTTTCTAAGTTCAAGAGGGCGTAACTCTGTCAAAAATCAATCGGCACCATGACAACTCGAACTTGACCGCATATTCCTGATACATATCCATATACAAATTTGAGTTGAATGTGTGCAACCGTTGAGAGATAATGAACGAACGAAACATTTTCTGATTTTATTTAAAGTTCAAGAGGGCTAACGTCTGTCTAAAAAATCATCGGACAATGCACCAACTTCGTAACTTGACCTTGCATATTCCTGTGACATATCCATATCCAAATTTGAGTTGAATGTGTGCAAACGTATGCATAGATAATGAACGGAAACGGAAATTTTTTGATTTTTTCTAAGTTCAAGAGGCTAACTCTGTCCAAAAATCATCGGACCATGACCTAACTTGAACTTGACCTGCATATTCCTGCTGACATTATCCTTACCAAGATTTGAGTTTGAATGTGGTGCAACGTGCAGAGATAATGAAAGGAAAGAAAATTCTGATTTTTTTCTACAGTTCAAGAGGGCTACTTCTTGTCAAAAAGCCATCGGACCATGACCAATTCGAACTTGAACCTGCATATTCCTGTGACATATCATATACCAATTTGAGTTGAATGTGGCAACGAGTGCAGAGATTAATGAACGGAAACGAACATTTCTGATTTTTTTACTAAGTTCAAGAGGCTAACTCTGTCAAAAATCATCGACCTATTGACAACTTCGAACTTGGACCTGCAATATCTCTGTGACATATCCATATACCAAATTTGAGTTGAATTGTGCAACCGTTTGCAGAGATAATGAACAAATGGAAAAATTTCTTGATTTTTTCTAAGTTTCAAGAGGGGCTAACTCTGTCAAAAATCATCGGACCATGACCAACTTCGAACTTGACCTGCTGCATATTCCTGTGACATATCCATATACCAAATTTGAGTTTGAATGGTGTCCAAGCCGTTGCAGGATATGAACGGGAAACGAAAAATTTCTACGATCTTTTTTCTAAGTTCAAGAGGGAACTCTGTCAAAAATCATCGGACCAGGACTCAACCTTCGAAAACTTGAACCTGCATATTCCTGTGACATATTCCATATACCAAATTTGAGTTGAATGTTTGAAGCCAATTGCAGAGATAATGAACGGAAACGAAAAATTTTTCTGGATTTTTTTCTAAGTTCAAGAGGGCTAACTCTGTCAAAAATCATCTGGACCATGAAAACTTCGAACTTTGACGCAATATTCCTGTGACATAATCCATACCAATTTGAGATTGAATGTGTGCCAACCGTTGCCAGAGATAATGAAGGAAAACGAAAAATTTCTGATTTTTTCTAAGTTCAAGAGGGCTAATACTCTGTCAAAAATCATCGACCATGACCAACTTCGAACTTGACCTGCATATTCCTGTTGACATATCCATACCAAATTGAGTTTGATGGTGCAACCGTTGCAGAGATAATGAACGGAAATGAAAATTTCTGATTTTTTTTTCTAGTCAAGAGGGCTAACTCTGTCAAAAATCAATGGACCATGGACCAACTGAACTTGACCTTGCATTATCTGTGACATATCCATTATACCAAATTTGAGTTGAATGTGTGCAACTGTTGCCAGAGATATGAATGGAAACGAAAAATTTCCTAATTTTTCTAAGTTCAAGAGGGCTAACTCTGTTCAAAATCATCGGACCATTGGAACCAACTTCGAACTTGACCTGCATATTCCTGTGACATACCATATACCAAATTTGAGTTGAATGGTGTGCAACCGTTGCAGAGATTAATGAACGGAAACGAAAAAATTTCTGATTTTTTTTCTAAGTTCAAGAGGCTATACTCTGTCAAAGAATTCATCGGACCATGACCAACTTCGAACTTGACACTGCATATTCCTGTGAAATATCCATTATACCAAATTTGAGTTGAATGTGTTGAACATTGCAGAGTAATGAACGAAACCAAATGATGACGGAAGGACGGAATGAGCAGATGACGGACCAGGGTAAACGTAATATGCTCCGGCCATTTTATGGCGGGGCATAAAAATGTGAATCAAGGGTCGATCAATCTACAGTACATTTCAGGTGGCCAGGTTGATCAATCTACAGTACATTTCAGGTGGAGACTAATGTGCCTCTGTGGACCCATTATTAGAGTGAGCATTTAAATGTCCACTGAACACATTGGGTTGTGTATTGCACTTATATAGCACACAGGTAAATTCCACTCAAAAGCCCACTGGTGATTCCAAGTGCGCCCACCAGTGGAAAGTCAGCTTCCAAATCCACCTGAGCTTAACTTTACCCCAGTCTCACTCACTGACACCTACTTTCAGCAGATTCATTGACCTATTTTCCATCAGATTAATTGGTTTCATATTCAGATACCGCTTTCGTGCTAGTATTTTTAGTTTACTATGCCCAGAGGGCAAGTTGGTACCCGAGCGATAAATTTTTACTGGCCCCGATTGTTGTATAGAGTGATTCATTTAAGTTATTTCACTTAAGGGTCATACAATGGAATTGCACCCTATTTATATTTTGTTCTCGCTGGAAAAAAATATTGTTGGCCATCAAGCAATGTGCGTCACGAAATTTTTTGGTTGTTCGAGTCCCTAGATTTACTAGCCACGGTCATCGGGCTACCGCTTAAGTTCGTAAGTCTGCAGATACATTCTATGCTATTTTCCCACAAACCTTTGACTTATTGTGCATCAAAAACTTGAGAATTTTCTCCACTATATAATATAGTTGAACCAATTGAATCATTATGATATGCTGACAGTAGTTGAGGTTCCCCCCCCCCCCCCCCCCCAAAAAAAAATGTACTGTACGTATCTGAAAGCTTAGATTACCTTACATTAACATTGCACATTTAGAAGTTCCAGCTTCAGCAGAAAATCATCACTCTGACTTCCTTTTTTGTTTAATGCCTTAGAATAAATTACAAAGATATGAATAATGTAAAATCAAGACATAAAGTATCTTAGAATTTGTTTCCCTTAATTTTGTTCATACAAGAATTTGACAAACCATGTGTATAATACAGGTTTATAGATCACACCTTTTTTATGCTGTCCAGTCTTTCTATTATGCTCCTACACCTTTAACATGTACACAATATATGGTCCAAAATGAGATGAAATTCTGCACACTTTGTGTATTTAGTCTACAAACATGTTCCTCAATTATTATTATTGATTCTATTTTTAACGTCTATGTATTCAGTATCGCATTAACCATTAACAGAACAATTACATTACAGTAGCATGTTAATAATAATTCCAAGGTAAGAATGTTTGTCATTACACAGAACAAAGATTTCAACCCAAGGATTTCACATGTGAATTATAAGACGCCATCCCATCTGTTCAAATAGTTATACTGGTCAAAGTTCTGTAGACAGACAGACCCTTCTTCCACTAGCAAGGGTTTTCGGTCCACTCCGCTTCCCAAGCTGGCAGCAGAGTGGATCGAAACCCTTGGGCATGGGGGGAGTGGACCGAAAACCCTCTAGCAGACGATGACTCGATGAGACAGATCAAATTTAAATAACATCAGATCCAAGTTTCAATTTGTAATAGGTCCATACTGTATAGATTTTCATACAGGTAAATAAATAAAGGCTTTTGGCAAAATAAAAATTTTAAATAAAGAAAAAACAAGAAATGTTTTTAACATGTGCTGGTAGTGAAATTTAGACAAGTTGAGTAAATTAAAGTTGCCAAGAAAATGTCCAAGAAAACAAAGATAACGACCATAAACAATAAAATTCCAGACTGATATTTGGGAGCAATTAATAACATTTATCACATCTTGTTGTGACTGCAGAATTCTGCATGGGGTTGACTATGGTACGTAAACAATCATTGATATTAACATTGCTACATGTCAAGATCCATATCAATATCAGCATGCTGTGCAAAATCCATCAGAATGTCAAATAAAAAATTATGTCTGACAGGACAAACAGGCCTCTATAGTTGTAACATAGAAAATGCTTTGATTACCATGGTTTTTCTTTAAAAGCAACGACAGTAATTGATAAATAGAATATTATATGCAAAATTCATAATCAGGCCCCTCGGGCCCCATACAAACCCTCGAACTGATATGGGCGCCTCAGGCTGATATGCCATGCTATATAGATTTGTTAACATGTAATAATTCTCTAATGTATCAAATTATCCATCTGCCTTATTTGTATCATCATCTATATTGAAAATATATTTATAGATATTTGAGTATATTCTTGATTCATTCTAGCAAAATTGATTGAGGCTCAGTCTCCTAACATACATGTATGTGATACACCTTTAAATTTATGTTGAATGAAAAGCACGATATCCACAAATTATATTTAATTTGCAAAATCAATCCCACTATGCAATATTACAGTAGGGATGACATATAATATCTAGCAGGACTCTCCCCTCTGCCCCTAGATAGTGCTATTTCGCATTCAATATGTGCTTGTAAATGTCGCCAGTATCAATATGTGCTTGTAAACATCGCCAGTATTCAATATGTGCTTGTAAATGTTGCCAGTATTCAATATGTGCTTGTAATATCGCTAGTATTCACTATGATGTGTGTAAAATGTCGCCAGTATTCAATTGTGCTTTGTAAACACCGCCAGTATTCAATATGTGCTTGTAAATATCGCTAGTATTCAATATGTGCTTGTAAACATCGCCGTATACCAATATGTGCTTGTAAATGTTGCCAGTATTCAATATGTGCTTGTAAACATCGCCAGTATTCAATATGTGCTTGTAAACATCGCCAGTATTCAATAGTGCTGTAAACGTTGCCAAGTATTCAATATGTGCTTGTAAACGTTGCCAGTATTCAATAGTGCTTGTAAATGTTGCCAGTATTCATACCTGTCACAAGAGCTGTTTTTTTCTTCTTTCTGAGGATGATCCATCTACTTTCTTTTTACATTTATTCATAGTCTGTGATTCATCCCAAAGATCTACAACAAAACAGAATGACTCATATCACAGTTTGAACAAAGTATATACTGAATACATTTTTATTTTGCCCTTTTGTTAGTGATAGAATTAGACTGAGTTAAACTGTTTCTCTCTTTCACCACAACAGTGTGAGGGCAATCCCAAAACAGAGTGCAACTGTTTGTAAGGGTGAATGGTGATCTGGGCGAACAGAAAAAAATACAGGACAAAGAACCCTATATACTCTATAATTCTATCAAATGGTTACATATGGTGGATAAATCAACTCTCAAACCCTTGCTGAAATTGTAATGATTTAAAATACATGTACAGTACAGCTCAGGTGGAACTTAATTTGCCACTGGCCACTGTGGGCCATTTTTTGAGTGGGCATTTAAATGTCCACTGTACAAGTGGGTTGTGTATAGAACTATATAGACAACAGGTAAATGTCCACTGCCTAATGCCCACTGTGATTTCAAGTAGGCGGACCACAGTGGAAATTCAAAGATCCACCTGAGCTGTACTGTATTACCTAATTTTAATTACATTCACTTTTTGCATGCTACAAGTTTATAAAATGTTTTAATTTGTTTTAAATTCAACTGAAAAACAAATAGCACATGTGATTTGGCAGTTATGATAATGAAGATGTATACAACATAGAACAAACCAGATGAATATATCTTATTGATGCCTGTCTTCTTCCAGACGACGAATTCGTTCCTCTAGTTCCCCTTTGACAGTGTCATATAAAAGTTCCTTTCCACTCTAAATCAAAAAAGAGAATTATGAGCAACAGAGCTTTTTCTCTTGGCCCTACATTATGTTTTGCACATTTTTGAGGTTCTGGTTGCTAAACAAAATCTAGGGATTCGAATTTGTTTTCCACCCTATGACATCATTTTATCTACAATTCTAATTAAGATGCCAAGAAAATGATGTTGCCGGGTATTTCATGTGTTACTTACTTGTACTAGTGTGTAAAATTAGACAATATTTACTATTGATATATGAACTGAATCGACAATAACATGATCGATTATAAAATCGATTATTTGAATTCTGGCATAAGATTTTTACAATCAGGATACTCGAGTACGCTCGCCATTACGGGTACAAGAATTATGAATCGCCTTCCAGGGCATGAGGCGCTCTCCTGAGAGTACAAACCAAATGCAGTGCCTCTAAATTGCAACGTAAGCTTAGTTATAGTGATAGCACATCTAGTTCTGACAGCTCTTCAGAGTTAGTCATCTGAAAGTACGAGTGTTGGTCATTGTCATGAGAATAATAGAATTAAGTCCTTAGAAACATAAAAACGAAACCATTACGGAGAATTATACTATTTCCGTAATAAGTACAAGCAAATCGATGTTCAAAATTTATAATCGATTGTCGCCAAGTGCTGCTTTCAACGACGATTTTTCGATAGTCGGCGACTAATCGTAACAAACTAGTTACTACACTTAAA
>CAJDSM010021859.1:594-12894 GCA_903981925.1 Ostrea lurida
TTGCGAAGACAAATTATTTTGCATAGAAAATTGTAAGTCCAAGGGCCCCCAACTCCTTAAAAAAACATTGGACAACACTCCCCTTGTAATATGCACATCTCCATATTGTGATCTATCTGTGTACCAAATTTCATCAAAATCCCCCCACCCCCACCGCAAGGGTTTAGGAGGAGTTGCGAAGACAAAGTGAAAGACGGACGACAGCGGTATAACATAATACATGTGCACCTGCGTATAAAAAGAGAAAAGGGACTTCGCCCTTAGATCTGATGAATGCCTGGTCATTGTGGCAGAATCATTGAAGGTCTGGCACATTTGGAGCACTGGCTTTGCTGCAATATGGCATTGCATTTAGTGAATACAATCAAGGAACCGCTTACCACGTGTTTCAATGATAAATATTTTGATATGTAAATGGGTAGCAACTTCTTGAACTTGCCCCAGATTACAGAACAGATAGTAGTGATTCCTATATATGACAGTCTCCCCGAGCACAAATAAGAACAAGTCATAAAGACAGAAGATGCTGGCTATTCCATCAAAATGTACCCTGTATGTTGAATTGAATGACTAGCGAGCTCTTAATAAGATGAGCTTTGTTTGGAATAATGTAAACGGGGACATTTTCCATCCCTAGATGTCATGGCTATGCTCAACCAATCGACAGCAGGCCAGTTAAATAATGAACAATTTTGTCATAGTATTGACATTAACAAATGTACAAACACAGATGAACACGGCAATAACCATCCCATAGTTTATTTTTACTTAAAGAAAAATCAATGACATATCAGTATTCACACATAATCATTAAAATACGTTAACGCCTGTGCAACAAAACGGCTCACTGAATGCAATCTCTTTTTCCAAGTAATACAATCATGTAACAGTGAAGGAATCATATATTTTGTAAATTGTTTTGGGGGTTATGTTTTGTGATTTCATACTGTAGCACTTCGACACCACATTCACCTTAACCACAATTTTAATCGTAAAGCGTCCACTCCATTCAGATAGTATCTAAACAATCGTTTGTCTCGCACAAACCCCAGGTTCTCGTACAATCGCAACGCTGCCTTGTTTGTAATTTCTGTCTCAAGAACCACCTGCAATAAATAAAATTCATGAAAAAAACTAGGAATTGGTCATTGATCACACAGTATCTCACGTATTCCACTTCTATAGAACCCCTCTAAGCACTGCATTCCAATTATTTATCATTAAATGCAGGAGTTCCAGAGGCAAAACAATGACACCTGAGGAACGGAAAGTGATGTCGCTGGCAAAGGTCAGTTGACACAACCAGTATCTAAGTCACACTAATTAATTGCAAAATGAAAATATTTGGATTTGGTCTGATTAAATAATTTAATGCATGGTACTGTTTAAAGGTAAAATTATTTTCTAGGGTAAATTAATCTTCATACTTCCTTTTCTATAGGCATCCTGTAAATACATGTACACACAGTGAATCTTTGTTGTACATTTAATAGACAATGTTTTCTTTTACCTCTAATTGCATACTGTAATAGACTGCAACAGGACAAGGTAGTCAAGAAATGAAATTTCTTCTTTCAAAAACACAACAGCATACTTAATGAAGTAGCACTAGCAGTTCATGAAAAGTATCTTGACATGAAGTATTGCAGTTGATACCCTCATGAATTTGACTATTATTTTTTTTATTATGTACATTTCCTTCCTGTAAAAATTCCTTGCTATCAAAATAGTACTGCTTATTTTATCATCATTCACATACAGTAAAATATTTTGTCATCTCGAACATGGGTAGTCTCGAATACCCCGCTTATAGGGATGGGTATCGCCGAAAATTTTGTAATCGATATATATCACATATTTTTTCTAATATCATGATAACATCGCGATATTTTAGGACATTGCATTTTCACTTACGTCTCTCATTATTTCAGTACTCTTATATGTGTTAACACTAAAACGTCAGATTTGGTTTATTTAAACATTTTTTATTTTGATTAGAAAACTGTAAGAAAAAAACCCGAAAAATATCAGATCAAATTAAAAATAAAATCATGAATGACTCACAACTATGTCAGGAAAAATAAAGAATATGACTATGGCGAATATGTAAATATATGTTGAGCATTAAACAATAGACATTTGCAAAACTTTTAACAAAATCAGACTTCTGTATAAACATAATTTTTCTGGAATTTAATATGCTTAAAATATACCGATTTTTTGCCCGCCGTATCGCGATACTGGTGGGGCGAATTATCACGATATACCGAATTATCGATAAAACCTCACATCCTTACCAGCTTATGTCGAAGTCGACGGCCAGTCCCAGCCGTTTTCCCTTTATAAATGATTTGAAAAACTCCTGATATCTCGAACACGGTAATCTCGAATGCCCCGCTTATGTTGAAGTATTTTCAAGGTCCCGAGCCCTATTTCACCTGGTTTATCTGGAAGTGCGGTCGATAAGTGAAGCACGCATGCAAAGTTGCACGATCATTTTAATTTTGAAACACATTGTGAAAACAATGGGATGTTAATAGATATAAAAAAAGAACATGTTTTTGAAATTCCATAATACTGATTTATCAACTTCTATTGAACGGGTTGTTGTCTATAATGTAAAACCCATATGATGCATCAAATATCCTCCATTAAAAAAAAAAAATGTTCAAGATCGATTCTGGATATCTCGAACCCCCAGATATCTTGAAGTTTTTTTGAGCCCCTCCGACTTCGAGATTGAGATATTTACTGTATTGTTAACATTCACGAGGAAATGGCCATCATTTCTAGTGGAAGACAAAAACATTGGAAATAGTGTACATCAACTGGAGTAATTCCAGTCAAGTTCTAACAGTTTTATCTTGGTCAGTAGGACCAAGAAGCAACACATGTATCAGTATTTTCTATGGATTGTATTAATTACCTCATCACAGTCATCAGCAATCATTCCTCTAATGGCTTTCAAAACTAAACGGGACCCTGAAATCAAAGACAATGAAGGATAATTCTATCATTCTTTCAAATCTTGTAATAGTATACATATATACAGTTTTTCAACAAACACTTTTTCAAATCACTCTGTAAATCATATCTATTTATTCCAATGCCATTCATCATTTTTTAAAATAGTTTCTATATCATACTTAGAACTGCTTTAAAAGTAGCATAATCTGTATCTTTACGAAAAATTTAATCTTTCGGATTTTTTTTCCCTATGTATACATCTATTAAAGTTATGCTTTCGTATGTAATTACAAAAGACACAAAAGAATAAAGCACTCGTTTCTAACTATTTATGATATTACCAACTTATGAAACAAAGTCGCCCGAGATGTAGGCATGCGCAGTACTGTATTATTGTTTTGCGATGTATACACATGGCCTTTTTCACTACTGATATATTACTACAAACATTTCAAGCGTGATTTTGAATTCTACTTCCATATAAGAAGATCGCGTGTTTATGACGTTCAATCCCCTTTTCATTTATAGAACTGCCACTTGTAGACACGCTGTCTTTTGAGGCTTATTTCTCGCTTGTTGTTTACATTTTGACCGGACAGATTTCGTGATTCACATTTTTATCGTTTATATATTTGATTACAGATTACCTTAAAGAAATCACAGTGCAATAAATTCAAAAGATACAGATTATGCTACTTTAATGTAAATAGTATTCTTGAAAATGTTCAAAACTTTGCTGGTCGGAATGAAATATTACTGCTCCCCCAAATTTTTCTATTACGCTGCATGTCTATCACACATTATGGGATATGTTATTTGTATAATTCAATTCATTTACTGAGGCCCAAAAAAAAAAAAAAAAAGAAAAAAAAAAGTGTTTTACTGTCACCTCCTTGGGAAAAATAAGGTCACTGATAATGTTCATTTCAATAGGAGAATATGGTATATATACAGAATATGGCCATTTTTTACTTTTCGACAAATTGCTCGTTGAATATGCATGCAATTTACATATTAGTTACCTAGACTATTAGAAGTACAGATATATCATTCTTTACTATGTATACACAAACCATGATATCTAAACACTTTACATGTATGTGCTATTTGTCAATTTTTTTTTTATTCCGATGGTTAAATTTTGCAAATAAGATGTTTTTAAAATTGTGACTTATAAATTCTACTAGCACATTGGATTTCTTGCATTTTTCATTTACAATGACCCAACCCTAAACTTCACTAGACTCTTAGTCTTAACCAACCATCTATAAATGTGTCAAACAGAATCATGCATCTATACATGCACAATGAAATGTATACAGCAACTGACCTATCTTTTTCCTTCTGTAGTCTGCATCTACTGCCAGCATGGCTATGTACCCTCTCCGTACCATTTTCTTGTGCATATCTAATTTACAAACTATGGCACCCACACACTTTTCTTTATCCATAGCCTACAATTACATAAAAGTGTATTATTACTAAAAAAAAAAAAAAAAACAAAAAAAATGTACAGTACACTACAGCTCAGGTGAAACTTCATTTGTCCACAGTGGGGCATTTTTAGAGTGGGCATTTTAATGTTCACTGAACACAGTGGGTTGTGTGTAGATATGTACAACACACAGGTTAAGTGTCCACTCCAAATGCTCACTGTGATTCTAAGTGGATGGCCCACAGTGGAAAGTGGGCATTCAAAAATCCACCTGAGCTGTACTGTGCATTGCACAATCCTTTCGACCATGATTATGACCATCCAGACATATATATAATATAAATATCTAAGAAATGTATGACATTCAGTTTCCAAAATCAATTGGTGCATGTTAGTAGCACCTCTGCTGAAAATGGTTTTGATGGAGGTAAATAGTATAGATTTATTTCGAATTTAGAGCCCAAACAAGGCAAAAGGAGCATAACATACATCAAGAAAGGAAATGTGTTCAATGTCACCCTATATGAATGACGTCACCTGGTTCACAGTTTAATCATGTGAAATGACAGATAGATTGTACTATTTCTAGGTACAAGGATGTAAAACACGTAACTCCATCCTCCAATGCTTACCAAAAAGCACAGCTTTGGCCAGTTGTGGATAAAATATCTGTATGTGTAAATGGAATATGGTTCAGAAAGATCTTTGGTAATAAGCCTCATAATGTCCGGCATTTGTTTTTCTGATTCATATACAGTGTAACTGATTCCGTCCACTTCATTAATGTCTTCTTGGAATTGTTGTTCGATGTGGACCTTTCTCACCGACTCACACAGCAGTTGCTCCGAACTTTCCTCCACTGAATGCTGCACATCACTTCCACATGTGCACTGGGCCATTAACTCCATCTTGTAATTGTCTTGATCCCTGGAGTGGTTACGCGTAATACGTCCATTTTCATCCTTGATGTGGTTAATTTTTCCGTTTGGTATTTTTCCTTCAACCTTTGCTTTGGCCTCCTCTTTGGTGGCGAGGGGAAGGGGTTGATTTTTGTTCACTTCAGAGGTCATTGGTGGGTATTCTACTTCAGATGTCATTGTATCAAAGGGCAATATCGATTTCTTCACAAAAACTCGTGTCTGATTTTAGAGAATAAGTCATTTTAAAAATTAAATCAGAAATCTGTCCTTGCCACAGAAAAAGTAAAAGTTCATGTATCGTCCATGTTGCTGTGGAATATTCAACTTCCGGTGAATGAAAATATTCATGCACACTTTTATGGTTTTAATAAAATCGAATGATTGCACGACAGAATTGTGCTATTAGCACTTTGGACAAGAAAAACTCGTATATTCTGTATCAACATTTACAGTACATAATTTACCACACGTCGCGTCCCGGGACTATTTTGTGAGTAAATATATCCGTCGATGTTGCTGGGCACTTCCGGTTGCACAGTATGATATTACTAGAACGCATGTGTTTGTGTAGTTTAAAGAATGCATGGATAATAAATCCTTGGTAATGTCATATTCCTTATATTTTCGTCATCCAATATTCAAGGACTGTATATATCCTTTAAGTTAATTATGCCAATATCTGATACTGTGCTTTTGATTATGTAACATGTCATATGTCATTGCAATGTCAAATAGGCCTATTGCATGTTATGCATCAGTGTCATTCGGGAGGTTAACATTTTCAAATTGTATGAAAATTTGTAAATCAAAAATGAAAACGACATTCTCAAGAATTTTTAGATAAATATAGTGACCAGTGCAACACATTCATATGCCTTGTTTGATACATCCTCACAACGTCAGGGGTCCTGATTCCACGAATGGACTCAAGACCCCTGACGTTGTGAGGATGTGTTTGATATTATATAAAATTTAATTGTCTTTTTTTGACACAGGTGAGCCATTGATCGGAGACTTCTTGTTAGTGAAAGCTGAGACATGTCTCTTGCACCAAATCGAAAAGCCAGAGAAATTTGTTGGTCATTCCGAGACAAATTGTTTGACTGTCTAGACAAACATAATGAAGACATGTCTAAATGCACAGAAGAAGTAAAAGGGGTTGAAAACAACTGTTCCAAATCTTGGGTTAGTTTTGAGCAATAAAATTATCAATTTGAAAAGTTCTGCAAATGTTCAAAATAATATCTAAGATATTCGAGATCTACATGTAAATTTATTCCCTAAAGTAAATGAATCATATAGGCCCACAAGAGGCCAACTCTTGAAAGCCCTTAGCTTTTATGTGATAGACACAAGGGTTTTCTACCTTTTTGTGCCATGATTTGTGGCATGTTAATTCAGACACATACATTACCAATGATTACCAAGATTTATTTTGATGTACAATATTAATCTGTCAATATATATGGCCCCCAGATATGTCAGATTTATAAGATGCAAGTTGGTTGGTTGCTTTTGTTATTAGCCTAGATAGCTGAAAAAAAAAAGCGTAAAACATTTGATTCCCTATCTATCAAGTATCCTTTAGTTACCTTGGTGTAATTAATTTCGCTAAATTATATATATCTGATTATAACCAGATCTTTGATCTGATGTCACTAATACAAAGATCTGAAGACAATCCCATCAGAATGAACTTAAGATAAACCAATCAAATCATTGCTGGCAAATTTGTTGGCAGTAAGAATAAGTGACAGTGAATCCTGATGTGTTCTGGTTAAGGAGTTATAAAATTGAATTCAACATGTAAGAATAGGTTTGATCGGTTATTGTAGAAGCATTTTATTGGATTACTGAAGGTCACCAAAGTGCATGCTTATGTTATCCTATATATGGGATGTTTTCAGATCTTTGTATATTAGCAACATTAGAATATCATCACAGATCAAAGATCTGATTTCAATCAGACTTAATTGTATTTATAAAGTAAAGGCAACTAATATTGTTTGCAAATCTTCATTCTTAGCATAGAAATCTATTAATGTTTTAATGAAAGATGTGTTTTTACTACCAAACAATGTAAAAAAAAATGTGCATTTACAGAATTATTATTTTCCAGTCTAAATATTTCCTAAAGAGAAGAAATTACTTGCAATTCCGAGAAAAAGTGGAAAAGGAAGGATTTGAATACACAGATCCAGATGGTCAAGGAAAATGAACATTTACAATTGATGTGATATTACCTATAATAGTGTTTTGCTGAATTAATTCATGCACTGTCTTTGCTACATCAGGTGTTTTTTCATAGAAATAAATATATTAACAATGTCAGAGAAAGTTTGCCTGTTATTAACAGAATTGAGTATATATGCTCAAGTATCAAATATTGTTTATGAAACACATAATCTAAGCATGGTAAATTACTTGTGTTAAACTTTTGGGTGAAGGTCACATTACAGCTGAAACATTAAGATCACTGAAGGGGACATTTGTGAGAGTTTTTATGTACAAGATTATGTGAACAGGACTTGTGCCTTTTATCATTGTTTCCAATTAGTTATATAGTGTAATACAGGACAGGAGAAAATCTATGGCAGGACCAGGAATCAAACCCAGGATTCCTGCATTACTTAAAGTCAGGTACTCAAACCACTGAGCTATCCAGTCCTATGTCCATGGTCTATATAGCCCTATCTACTACATACATTTCTCAAATGTAGCATTCAGCTGGGTTGGAGAAAATCTATGGCTGGACTGGGAATCGTAGTTGCAACCCCTGCATTATTGTCAGGTGTTCTAACCACTCGGCTACGAAGTCAGACATCGATGGTCCATATACTGTAAAGGGCTTTAATTTCGTGGGGCTAAAATTTCGCGATTTTTAACTTTAAGCATTTCGCGATGGTTTAAATTTCGTGGAAAGTAGATATTCTAAGCTAGAATCATATACCTAAACACACTGAACAGCACTTCGCGGTGGTTTTAATTTCGCGGTAGTTGATATAATCGCGAATTGAAGACATCAAATTGAGATCTTTCGTCCCCAAACAGGCATTTTCTCCTGTCAGTTCCAAGGGCTGGTCTTTCTAACTTGACCGAAATTAAACCCAAACCTCAGCATTATTAGTAAGATGCTTTGACCACTAAGCAACCCAGGCTGATATCCATTCCATATAGCCCAAATATCTTCTCCCTACTTAAATTGTATTTGCCCTCAAGATGGACAATCCGGCCGTTCTTTTTGCCAATTTCACCTGAAGTTAAGGAGTTGTCAATGACCCCCAACGATAAACAACTGAAAACTGAACTTTAAAAGTGGGACTAATAGCAACATAATAGTCCGTGAAACATTCTACTTCACCAATTTTCCGTGCGGTCACCGTTCAGTTTTGCAGTCACCGTGCGTTCAGTCATTTTTCATTCATTGTTCAGCATGCATTCACCAAATTGCGTTCAGCGTGCGGTCACCGGATGACAGGACCCACAAACTAGTACTGTATCAAGGTCAAGTGACAATGGCTTTGAACTTGGAACAGAAAGGTGGGATATTGTTCAGAAATAATGAAAGGATGTTGGAATCTACAAAATGGTATCAAAGTCAACAGACTTCAGTGATCTTGATTGCTGATCGACCTTAAACATAGATACTAATGGAATGATAGAGACATGGGAATTTTAGAAATGGTAAGAGGATCTAAAAATTCAGTGACTCTGAACATATCATTTAAGAAAATCAAGGTCTTTGTGATATAAATTTTTTAAATGAACTTAATTAAAACTGGTGTGAATTTTGTGCAAGGGAGGAAATTAAGTAGTGCTCAGAACAAGATGTGTTTGCAAAACACTAATGCCCCTGGATTCCAGTGTCATGCCAGTGGAAAGTGCTTGTCATAAGGATTAGGCATGGGAAATATGAAAGGTCTATCAATTACCATTCAAAAGCTATGACCAATGTTTTCGAAAAGAAGATCGAATTTCAATGTCAAGAGGTCAAACATTTTGGTACCAGTTGAAAGGGTTTGTCATAAGGAGCACACTTGTGAAATATGATGGCCCTTTCACTTACCAATCAAAAGTTATGGCCAGTTTGAAAGTAGGTCAAAGTTCAAGGTCAGGAGGTCAAAAATTTTGACACCAGTTGAAAGGGCTAGCTTGTCATAAGATATACACATGTAAAATCCCTATCAGTTATGGCCAATGTTAAAGTTTATGAAAAGTAGATCAAGAGGTCAAACATTTTGGTACCAGTTGAAAGGGCTTGTCATAAGGAATGCACACAAAATATGAAAGTACTATCACTTGCTATTCAAAGTTATGACTTGCAATGTTAAAGTTTTTGAACAGTACCGGTAGGTCAATGTTCAAGATCAGGAGGTCAAAACTTTGGGTACCAATGAAAAGGTCTTGTCATAAGGAAGACATGTGAAATATCAAAGCCCTAGTACTTGCACTTAAAGTTATAGCCAAAGTTTAAGTTTCAGACAGAAGTACAGACATGCATACTTACTTCCCTGTGGAGAATGGGGCCATGAACAAGTCCTCTTGTGCTATTCTTGCTGCCTCCGTCCAAGTATGGAACCCAAGATCTTTCCGTTCACTTTCCACCGTTCTCCTCCATGTTTCCTTAGGTCTTCCTCTTTCCTTCAGGGGTCCAGCAGTGCTATTCTTACATTCCTGGTGTTTTCCATCCTTAATTCCTATCTACTGCCACCTTCTTTTCTTCACCAAGGTACTGATCTTTTCTAAATGGACATGCAGAACAAAAACAATATACATGTAACCAACCCGGGGCCTCAACCGATCTTTGATCACAGGGGCATAAAAAGCCCTCTTTTATACATTCATTTCTTCATTTGGGAGACTTATAATTGGCAAAATCATCAAACCTTCCACAAGTGTAGCCTATGGACAGAGGATGAACCCTATTGTTTTTTAAGGTCAAGGACACTATTCAAGTATTGACTAACAATATAGAAGACCCAACATTCATAAGAGATTCATCAAACCTTCCACAAGTGTTGCCCATGGAGAGAGGATGAACCCTATTGATTTTCAATTATTGACTATCAAGACAGGAGACGCAACATTCATAAGAGAATCATCTAACCTTCCAAAAGTGTTGCCCATGGAAAGAGGATGGATGTTATTGATTTTCAAGGTAAAAGGTCAAGGACACTATTGACTATTGTCTAAATTTCTTGTGAACAAGATAGAAGATACAGCATTCATAAAAAAAATCATCAAACCCCAAAAGTGTTGCCCATGGAGAGAGGATGTACCCTTCTGATTTTAAAGGTCAAGATTAACTATTGCTTAAAATCCCTGTGCATAAGATAGAAGACACAACATTCATCAGAAAAGCATCAAACTTTCTACAGATGTTGACCATGGAGAGGAAGATAAAACCTATTGATTTTCAAGGTCACTATTGACTGCATCAGAATCTTGTGAACAAGATAAAAGACACAGCATTTATCAAATGTTCATCTTTCCACAAAGGTTGCCCATGAAGATCGAGAGATGATTCAGAACCCTATTAATTTTCAAGGTCAATAATGACTACTGTTAAGTTGTGAAGGGATGCTATGCTTATATTGCCTTGTTAAATTATTGCTGTAAAAGGGTAGATTTGTATAGGCAGAATGAAAGTAAAATTTTGCCATTAATTTTTTTTTAATTCAATGTAGGTCAAACTCCCAGGTAAACGTCACAAAAATTATACACCCTTGCATCGCATGAAAAGTCTTATTGTAAAGAATGTATATATACAAAATATGTAAGCACTTTCTTATATATAGTTCATTTAGAGATATTTAAAAGATTTGATATATTTAACATTTCCTGAATTCTTTATGTACTTGATATGGCAAAACCTTTTATCAGGCTTTTGACTTTGTAACCTTAAGTTTGACACATTTAAAAAAAAAACATAACCTACTACACTGTAAATATATCTGGAACTATTTTAGGTAGGGCTTTAATTTTGTATTTTTGTATGTAGATTCTTTGTGGCAAGTTCTTGTTATTCCTTGAAGTTAGAACTTATAAGAATATTTAACAGCTGCATTCAGTTATATTAATTCTGCTTAGTTGTGAGTGGGGCATCACAATTGTGAGTGTTATTTTTAAGCACAAGTATAAAGCTTTGCGACCAGTTTGGGTGTTAGATTGGGTACAGCAATGACGTTAGCCAGGTGCCCCGTTTGTGTGTTAGATTGGGTACAGCAATAACGTTAGTGAGGTGCCCCGTTTGGGTGTTAGATTGGGTACAGCAATGACGTTAGCCAGGTACCCCCGTTTTGGGTGTTAGATTGGGTCAGCAATGACGTTAGCAGGTGCCCCGACCAGCAATGACGTTAGCGGTGCCCCGTTTGGGTTGTTAGATTGGGTACAGCAATGACGTTAGCCGAGGTGCCCGTTTGGGTGTTAGATTGGGTACAGCCATGACGTTAGCCAGGTGCCCGTTGGGTTGTTAGATTGAGTACAGCAATGACATTAGCCAGGTGCCCCATTTGCAGATCGTACATGTTCTGAGAATGGTGATTGTCCAGTTAAACAGAAGATTGGTACTGATGGAGGGATTCTATGTGGCGGCATGTGTTTATTCTTTGGTGGTATGCACATTTTGTTGGCATTTTAGCTTGGCCCGACAGACAAACAAATAGTAATCAGAAAAGCTCACTTGAGCCCTTTAATTCAGTGAGCGAAAAACTATCATACAAAACTATCCTCTCCAATGACCTTGAATCTAAAAATCCAACATGAGCATATCTCATTTACAACATTTCTGTTTTGCATGCACAATTTCCTTTCCTGAGGCCTTTCATCTGTAACCATAGTAAGCGGTCGGAAACTTGGGTCTCAGTGCAAACTAAGAGGCTGATCAAACACAAATATAGGCAAGCTAGCTGTAGCAGAGGATGGAGTATTCTGAGTTATCCTGTGGCAATTTGAACTAGATGTGTCGGTGCGACACGA